>CM031244.1:209753893-209983893 GCA_018340775.1 Taxus wallichiana var. yunnanensis | reverse complement strand
TCAATGCATGGTTTCCAATTACCTTCCCATCCCATCTTCATGTAATGCCCCTTTTACCCAAATTAAAAGGCATAATTGGATCTTCCAGATATCCCTCCTCCTTGTTCGGATTGAAGAAGATAAAGAGGAAGAAAATAATGTCTTTAATTATTTTATGAATATCTTAAAGTGTATTAGTGAAGACTATATGGGTTGGTCTTATTTATTAAGGCATAATGAATGGTCATAAGGAAGTGGCCATGTATTTTCTATTTTGGCACCAACCTTTGAAAAAAATATAAATAGGGGTTAGAAGAGTCATTTGGGATATCGACTTCCATTTGAAAAACCATATTTTGAGAGTGAACTCTCTTTTCTCTCCACTTGGGACGAAACCCACTTATGAGGTCCTGTGAGGGACGAAAACCTCTCACTTTTGAATTAAATTTTTAATAATTGCATATTATTATTATATTAAAGATTAAATTGTGTCAAATCTGATTTATGTCATTTATTACAAAAGTGTGAATTATTCTTGTGAGATTTCTAAATTGTTAGATGATATTAACATCATATAAAATTAATATTCCAAGTCAACTTGCATTTTAAAGGCCAAATCTGAATTTTCATGGATTTCTATGCATATTTAATGGTCAAATTGAATTATTTATGACTACCGTAATTTCTAGATTATCGATTAAATAGTATTTTCCAAAGAGTGTGTTGGTCGTCAAAAGGACTTTGTTGAGAGCAACAGTCAGGGGACAAGAAGTCCCTCCTCTTTAATGGGAGAGGTTCCCTTATTTAAATACCAAGCTTATTTACATATGTACAACACATATTTTTAATGTGGAACTTGGATATCATGAAAGCGCTTCTAAAATAAAATAGATAATCAATACAAAAGTAAAGAGGAATGAAGAAGTGGAGATGAGTAGAAAGGCATTTTCCGTAACTATAGATAACAAAGTAAATCCTTATGTAAGCAGAATAAATTTTTTGGGATAAAACCATTTGCATTTGAATCAATAAGATGCTATGCAAAGACACAAAGTTCCGAAATAACATCCACAAGAATAAAAGCTTCTTAAAATAACACAGACAAATGATTTCAACGGTATTCACGGATAAAGAAAATGAATAACACGATCAGATGGACAAAGAAAGTTATTTTGTATTGATTGCTTTGTTACTCTTAACACTTACAAAAATAAGCCAAGTTCCAACCATGAAAATGCCAGAGAAAGACCATTATATAATTTTACAAACCAGTTGCACACTGTAATCGCTTCTTTTAACTAAAATGTTTAGTTAAAGGGATGCTTAATGCAAAACCCCAACTACTTACAATAATTCTGAAATGAGAAAAAAAGGAGAGAGAATCCAGGAGGGGAAGACAAGTGCTCATGACTAGGAAGGGCCCACTAACTTGAGGATCCACTATCTAAACCTTTTCAAAGCCTCTGCTATGTCTCTGCCACGTGGAACCGATGTGTTGGCAGTAGCCTGGGTCCAAGATCCCAAACATTTCTCCATCTCCTTGTCAAACTTAGTGTGTGTATGGTACTCCTTATTTGCTTCTTCAATGGTAGATTGGAGAGAGCAGATTTCCTTTATCTTATCTTTAGTGATGGAGTCCTCTTTAAACAAATTTTCTTTGACAAAAGCCCTAAATTGAGCTTTAATTTCCTACAGGGAGAAAGGTACACCTGAGGTCTCATCATGGAGGTGGCAGTGAATATCCTTAAAAGTAGATATTACCAAAGTCTTGAAAGCTTCTCCCTTCTGCCAACTATTCCTTAGTTCTCCCAAAGCCTCCTCCAGCACTTTGATTTTCCACTCTACACTAAATACCCATGACTGTGACAAATTATCCTTCACATCATCAAAAACCTTACCATCAAAATATTTTCATCACCTGCCCCATCAAAGCGAAGGTATAATATGCAGCTGGTCCAAAGTTTGAGCTCTTTATCCATATTTCCAATTATGGAGGAGAGCTTCTGTTACAGATTATTTACCTTCTCATTGAGTTTCAAGGCTTCACCAATGAAATTCAACCCTGCAACAAGCATGTCATCCAGCATGGCCTCTATAGCCCTCCCATAGATGGAGTACCTGTGTATATCCTTGATGCTCTGGACTTCATCTTGACTGAGGATCATAGGTGGTGGAAGGGCAGTCAATGGGGTAGGGTCTAGAACTTTATATTTAGATAGCAGTGAATTGATGAAACTAGAAAGTACTTGAGCCTACTCCTTCAGCTGCTCTATAGTCTGCTACCCTTTTTCTACCCTCCCAATGACCCTGGTGATTGTTTCTTGAAGGTTGTGTATTTCACCTTCAGGAGTAGACTCTCCCATTGAGATCCTTGAAAGTTCCAAATCGGAGGCTTGCAAATCCTACTTTGGCTTGTCAACCTTGGGCTTGGCTATCTCAAGGAATTGTTGACCTTGGGCATCAGTCACTATCCTTGAAGTGGTTATAGCTTTCTTGGTAGGAGTAGGAGTAGTACCCAACAAGGCCGCCACATCATCAAAGTTGGGTCCTGAGATCCGAGAAGAAGACTTCCTCTTCCTACTATCAACAAGAGGTTACACCCATGCAAATATGGAGGAAGAAGAAGGAGGAGCAAGAGGACCAAGAGTGAGAGAACTCATGGCACATAGAGTGTTTACCGCTATTGCCTCCAATTGAGATGTGAGTGGAGCAGATGAGCCTTCTTGAACAGAAGAATCCATAGTGCTTGGAGGCTCGGTGCTATGAATTTCTGCTCCTTATCCATTGTGGTTTCAGAAGCACCTGTAGGAATTGGTATTTCACTATCTTCACTCTCACTGAGAACAATGATGTTCTCTAGCCCAGAAGGTAGTTCTGAATGCTTTGGTAGAGGATCTTCTTCAATGGGCTCCTTCTTGACTTCCTTCACCTTCTTTTGATAGACTTGAGTGGAGGAGGAAGGAGTGGAGGATTTAGGGCCTTTACTTGATGAGGCAGGAGGAGTCTGTACAGGTACCTCTGAACTGGGTGTTTGTGCCTCCTTCCTCGGTGTTGAGGTGTCTTTGGAAGAGGATTCTCCTATGTTCTTCCTTAGCTCACGAACCTTTCTATCAACCTAGACTTTGGTCCTTACTAGGACAGGGGTGAGGATCTTAGCCAAATCATCTTTCTCCCTCTTAAACCATTCCAGATCCTCTAAGGGAGTGTGTTTGATCACAGTTTCATATTCATATGACAAAAGGTCTGTGTTGTCATCCTAAAGTCCTTTAGGAATTTGATACAAGTTAAGCTCTTGAATTAATTGAAGAGGAAACCTGCCATAATGCCTCCTTCTGGCCTTAAAATCATCTGTGTAGCTAGCCCAATAATCTTTAGTGTCTACCCTATGATTGTAGTTGATTTTGATGTTCAAATCAATGAATTTCTTCTAATTGAAATAGGTTCTAGGCCTGAAGAAGTGGACAGTGATGGGAGCTAGGGCTCTCTCTATGTTCTGAGCATCCAGAGTAGTTTTGCATGTATAGTTCCCCAAATATATGGGGAAGTGTAAAATAGTGATCTTCTTATCCCTGCAGGTTCTGTGTAATTTGTCCAATTACCTACATACTTCAATCAGGGCCATCTTATCATTACAAAATATGGGGAGCTTAAGAGGAGTGCTCTCATAACTTGCTAGCTTGATGTAAGAGAACCTTCTGAATTGAATAAATTAGGCTTCATACTTTGATATCGTGCTCATGGATTTATCTCGAAAACCTCCTTATAGTGTTGCTCTCTAGAACCCTTACAATGTACATGGTGAAGGCATCATTCACCCTCTTGAAATTGTGATTTCTAGTGTCCGTGGTGAATGTAGGGCAATAAGCATATATAGGATCACCCTTCGAGCATCAATGTATGTAAAGCCAAACCACTGTCTGGATGTTGCTAGGGTATACATCAGGTAGGAAGTCATGTAGAAATTTTTATTTTATTATACATGGGACAGCTGCTCTGTCAAATTCATGCAGATGATCTCTACCTAGTTGATGTTCTCAGTACCTTCACACACTATGTTGATAAGTGGGCACATCCAGAAGTGGAACTCGTTAGTAGAAGGCAAGCCCATAACCCGAGCTAACAGGATTATGAAGTCTGATAACTCCTCATTGAAATCAGACCTAAACAGAGCCTTAGATAGTCAGGATACCCCTTTCTTAGGGTTCTTCAACCATGACTTTGCAATTCTGGCTTTGTATTTCTCACTGTCCTGATCAAAAAGGGCCTGTGCTTGATTTTGGGAGATTACCACAGAATTGTCCATCTCCGGTATTCTTAGGGTAGTGGCAATGGTGGTGGTATCAAGCTTCATAATGAGATCCCCATGCATGTTGGTTAATTCACTCATATCGGGGTTGAAGTGAGCCCCATAGGTGAGTACCATGTCTGCACATTTCACCGAGATTTGTAAACTAGCAGCAAACACAGGCCACTATCGTTAATCATTTGTGCCATAGGAGAGGGGTTTAGGTCTGTCAACCTGGTCCAAAAATCACCAAAGTCTAGGTGACGAACTTCACTGTCCCCAATATCGAGAATGATAGAATCGAGTGGAGAAGCCTTCTTCTGGCCTTGGAATTTAATCTTCATGTTGATAGTACTTAGAAAAACAAATTCATAGTCTAGAATCCGCGATGAAATTTCAGGGGAAATGAGGACGTGAGCAGATATTTCAATTACAAGGGTATGAGAAAATGGTAATGAGAAAGTAGTGTGCAAAAATGCATAGAGGGGTAATCTATTAAATAGCCATTTAGGAGAGAGAAGGTTATAAATGTGCATTTAATTCATATCCACCAACTCAAAAAGCAAGCATCGGGAAGAGCGGGAAAAATTAGTCCTGGATGGCCTTTGGTACATTTTGGACACGCAAGACGTGAAAGCACGATGCGGGCGATGCGGGAAATGCAAGTGATGCGACGAGAATGTACAAATGCTTTTGGGACATGAGGGACCAAAGTACATGGAAAGTGCACGATGCGGATGACATGGGTGATAAGGGAACAGAGAGCCCAAGTGAACTTGGGACAGTTGGAACAAAAAGTTCGATGGGCCCTGAGTTAACAGATTTTGGAGAAAGCGGCCGATCGGTGAATAGAGAGCCCTAGTGAACTTGGGACACATGGGAAAAAAATGTCTCGACAACCCGAAAATCACACAAATGACTCAAAAAATGTAGAATTTTCCTAACTTCTCGACTTTCCTCTTTACCAGAACATCAGAAAAAGGTGTCAAACTCAAAATTTTCAATTCTTGACTTTCAAAAGAGGGGAAATTTTGAGAGGACAACAACTGGCTCCTTCTGGGGATGACTTGGCTGGATTCAAAGAATGAGACAAGGAAAAACTCTTAGAAAACTTAGGGGAAGCAGACCAAGTGCCTTATCCATTGGGCCACTGGAGTCAAAAGCAACCAATACAGAAAACAACACCCCAAACAAAGAAGGAAAACACACCAAAAAGTAAGGGAAGGAAAACACACACAAGCAAGAAAGGAGACACCTATACATAATATACAGAGGACTTCCTATTCACCTAGGACTTAAACAATTTCAGGTACTACCCACTATAAGGAAGTGGGAGAGAAGAACCATCCATGTAATCAAGGTAGAAAGAATTCTCACCAGCAAAGTGCCTGATCTTGAAAGGTCCGAGCCAAAGAGAATCAAACTTGCCATGGCTGCCATGAGGTTCATGTCTTTTATCCCACAAAAATGATATCTCCAACTTTGAAATCCCTGGACCTGGCCTTCTTGTCAAACAAGGATTTTACCTTCTTTTGGTGAGTAGATATTCTATCAGCAACCTTCAATCTGTCTTCATTCAATTTGTAAAGGTACATGATCCTCTTATCCAAAGAATCATTAAAGCTAGTGTCTTCAATGGCCTTCATTAAATGCAAGGCTGGTAACTCCACTGTTACTAGCAATTGAGCTTCTACTCCATATACCACCTGAAAAGGGGACATCCCAATAGCTCTTTTAGGTGTAATCTTGTCTACCCAAAGAGCATCATAGAGCTTCTTGTGCCAATTCCTCTAAGATTCATTAACCAATTTCCTTATTATGGCCACCATATTTTTGTTTGTTGATTCAGCTTGCCCATTCCCCGAGGATAATAGTCTAAAGAGTGAGCCAGGGAGATGCCATATCCATAACAAAAATCCATCATCTCAGTTGAAGAAAAATTTGAAGCATTATCCGTCACAATCTTGTTTGGCACACCAAACCTTACCAAGATGTTTTCTTTGATAAAATTGCATACTACTTCAGAAGTAGTACTCTTTACTGGAATGGATTCTACCCACTTAGTAAAATAATCTGTGGCAGTCAATACGTGGGTATGTCCAACACTTGAAGAGGGATTAAGTGTTCCAATGAAATCTAAACCCCATTGTTGAAAAGGCTCTTCAATCATGACTAGCTTAAGGGGCAAGGCAACCAACTTGGGTCTACCCACAAAGGTCTGACAAGCTTCACATTTATCAATCCACTTTGATGCATCTTTGAACAAGGTAGGCCAATAGTATCTTGCACAAAGAATCTTGTGAGCAGTAATAGTAGATGAGTAATGGCCTCCACATGCTTGATCATGGAAAGCTGAAAGAAGCTTCCTCTGTTGCTCTTTATCCATGCATTTTAGAAATCTTCCATCCATCCCACACTTGAACAAAGCATTCTCCCACAATACATATTGGGCTGATCTTAACTTAATAGCTCTTCTCTCCTTGGCAGTCAAATGGGAGGGACACTCCCCATAGGTGAGAAAATGTGTGATATCAGCATACCATTCATCAATTGAGCTGAGAAACAGAACAATAGGAATATCAACTTCATCCTTAGGTAACTCATGTCCAGCTCCCTCAGCGATGAGTTCACACAAGCCTTTTCCATGGACTAGTTTGGTTGGTCTGATGTCAATATCATATTCTTGAACTTTTTCCACCCAGTTCCCTCTCTTGGATCCAAACTCTTGCTGCATGAGAATAGACTTGATAGTTGTGTCAGGCACAAGTACTGTGGAGTGAGAGTTAAGAATATAAAAATGAAACTACTTGACAACTTTAACCACTGCAAAAGCATGTTTCTCCATCATTGTGTATTTCAACTCATGATTTTTAAGAATGTAGCTCATAAATGCAATTGGGAGTTCATGATCATTAGAATCTTTCTGAGTCAAAACAAGTAGCCAGGGTGTTATCTGTGGCATAGCAATAGATAATAAAATCTTTGCTAAAATTTGGACATGTTAGGATAGGAGTTCTAGTAATAGCCTTTTTAATACCTTCAAAGGCTTCTTTCCCTTCAGAATACCAGCCAAACATTTTCTTTCCTTCATCATTTGAGAGATGTTCAAAGTTAGTTCTACAAAATCAGGGATAAATCTTCTTAGAAAGTTGATCTTACCGAAGAAAGAATGCACTCCCTTCTTGCTAGTTGGAAGAGGAATCTACTAAATGGCCTAAACTCGTTTAGGGTCAATTTTTATACCATCTTTAGAGACAACATGCCCTAAAAATTTTCCCTCTGTGACACAAAAGATAGATTTCTTAGGATTCAAAGAGATCCCATGTTCTCTGCACTTCAAGAGAACTATTTCCAGATGCTGAAAATGGTCTGCTCTATTTTTGGAAAACACAGTTAAGTCATCTAGATATACAACAATACATTTCCCTTTCAAACTTCCAAAGGCCAAGTCCATAGCTCTTTGGAAAGTGGCACCAAGCATTAATGAGCCCAAAAGGCATCCTCTTGTAGGCAAAAGTACCCCAAGGAGTAGTGAAAGCTGTCTTGTGTTGATCTGCGGTATTGACTTCTACCTGATTATACCCTGAGAAGCCATCAAGCATGGACAACATTTCAGATCTCGTAATTGCTTGCAAGACTTGATCCATCATGGGCAAAGGATAGTTGTCCTTCAAAGAAGCTTGATTCAGATTTACAAGTCAACACAAGATACAAATCTCACCATTTTTCTTCCTAACAAGCACAATGTTGGCAATCCATGTTGAATGGTGGATGGGAAAAATGATTTTGGCTTTCAACAACTTTTGTATTTCCTGAAAAATAGTGTCAGCTATCTTAGGATTGTATTTCCTTTGTTTCTACTTGAAAGGTTTAATCCCAGGTTTGAGAGGGATGAAATGCTACATCTCCTTTGGTTGGAAGGCTTTTAGATCCTCATAGGAATACGTAAGAACATCTTTATACTTCCTTAAAAGGTTGATTACTTTCTTCTTTTCTTTTGGTGTACAACATTTTCCAATGTTCACAAGCTTGGGGTCAACAAAACTCCCAATATTAGTTTTTTCATACTCAGCAGATTGTTTTGATCCAGTAGAAGCTTTAGACTTCACATACCTATCATGCTTATCAAACAATTATTCTAAGCTCACTAGTCCTTTTGGAATCTTGTTACCTTTGAGTTTGATACACCCATCTTGATCTATTTCCTCTTTGACCTCCTCTTCATTGGAAGACACACTCTCACGAGGAAAATTGTCACTTCCTTCAAAGTAAAACTGTTCAAAGTTGTCCCTGAGCTCTAAGAAAGAAATAAAATGCTGATCATCATTGAAAATTTTCCAGTTACTTGCGTTATCAGGTACACTAGGCCTATGGATCATCTCAATGGTAAACTTATCTTGAGAAAAGTCAGGATGAGGTATCAACAATGATCCTGAGACAACTAGTGAATTAGCCCTGGTGTTCTTTTCTCTAGGTACTGCTTCAATGGAGAAGGTGTCAAGGAATTTAATAGAATCCCAAACCTGATTCCTGTAATGCTTCAACCTTCTATTCTTTACTTGAAAAAGGTTTCTGACTTGTTTAACAACAAGTTCCACATCTCCACGAGCTAGAAGATTCTTCACACCTTTTTCTTTTGCCACATTAAGCCCAAGAATGAGAGCTTCATACTTTGTTGTATTATTAGTATTTTCAAACTGTAATTTGAATGAGAAAGGATGATACTTTCCCTCAGGAAGCACCAATACTATGCCAGCTCCAGAACCAGTTGAGGAACAACTTCCATCAAATTCTAAAATCCAAACATCATTAGGATCATGAAGTACTCCTTTAGGAAGCTGAGTTTCCTCTGAAGACATAATCATATAGTTACCATGCCCCATATCTTCATAAAGTATTTACACTTTGGGATCATCTATTTTTGTACAATATACTTAGATTGCTTTTTAGAAAACAACTTCTTCATTTTTCCATTAACTGGTATGAGGGCATGTGACCAATCCATTTGAATTTCTCCTCCCACATCTTTGCAGAAATTCCTACTTAACAACATACCATATGAAGGTGGAATATCCGCTATGAGGATAGTAGCCAAGACCTTTTTCTCAGGTAAAGTGGCAAAAGCTACTTGTGCATCTTTGATTCTTCCAACTAGGGGCACTTCTTTACTCTCCATGGAATAACAAGACCCATAAGTGCATGTGAGAGTTAGGCCCAAAGCATGTGCTACTTTGGTAGGCATTACATTATCTGATGCTCCTGAATCTATGACACAGTTGCTGAGTTTATGGCTTGCTATAAGGAGGGTCACATAAAATGGTTTGATCTTATCATTAGGTGAGGTGACGATAGCTACTAGATTGGGTTGAGGTGCGGAGGATGGAGTAGGTAAAAGGCCTTTGGTGGAAGCTTTAGATTGAGAATTAACAAAGTGAACCATTTTGGCAAAAGCTTTGGGATGGGTTTGATAATACTCAGCCTCTGAAATTTGAACCTTTGTCTTTTTTAGGTGATCAATGATATTGAAAGATCCAGAGGTGGATGGGCTATCATCACTTGGAACCTTAGGTTTATCAGATTTAGGAGTTGAAGAAGAAGAAGAAATTTTAGTAGAAGAATTAGGAAAAGTAGAATTGGTGGAACTCACCTTCTGTGTGGACGTAGTGGGGATAGGAGATCCTCTTTTTACAATCACAGGATAGTCGTGGGATGATCCTTGGATATTTTAGCTTCTACATCACTTTCTCCCTTTTATTTGTCTTCTCTCGAGTCATAACAAAGTGTATGATTCACTATTCATATCCGCTACCACTTCATCATAATCATCTTCCTCATCAACACCTTCAGTAGTGAAGAAATTAACTCGAGATCCCTCAAGTTCCTCCATTTCTCCATCAATCTCTTCTTCAAGTTCTTCACAATATTCATTAACCTCCTCATCTTTAGGCTCTTCAACCTCATAGGTTGCATTAACAGGAACCTTGATAGGTGGCCCCTCAAGTGCTAGCCTTGTCTGAGAAGTAGGCAAACGATTCCTAGGTTGAAAATTCCTCCTTGGAACATCTGCATAGGGGGCGTGCTGAGCCAATTGTTTCTTGATGGAAATGAGATCATTGGCAAGCTTTTGTACTAATGGATCAGTATTAGGCGGGAGTGGAAGAGGAGGAAGAAGAAGGCCTAGATTTAGAAGGGTCTCTTTTTAACTTTCTAGACATAATCAAATCATCTTTGACACTAACAACAAGAGTTTGATCCTCACCAATGTAGCAAGATTGGCTCTTCTTAATGCATAGCTAACTTCAGGAAATTGAGCATTCAGGAAGAAACACTTTTGTATTTGATATGTAGGTTGAGTGTCTGGTGGGATTTTGTTAATCAACTTGTTAAACCTAGCCAAAAATTCTCTCATGGGTTCTTGTGAGTCCTTCTTTATTTGAGAAATCTGGGCCAGCAAAGCATGTACATCCTCTACAGGTTTGAAATGGTTCTCAAACCTTGTTCTCATCATGTTCCAACTGGTAATGGCCCCAGCTAGAAGGTGATAGAACCAATCTGTTGCATTATCTTGTAAAGTCTCTACAAAAAGCCTCACCAAGACATCTTCATGCTCAACTCGAGAACTCCACATGCAACTATGAAGGCTGTGATATGTTCATCAGGATGTACCTTGCCATCACCTTTGAACTTGGGGAAGTTCTTTCTGTTACCTCTGGGTAACTCATGCAAAGGCTGAGGAAGGGTGAGAGGCCCAACATGATGGCCCTAGGGCAATGGTGCTATCATCTATGGAAAGATGACTTGAAGGGGAAATGAAACACCAGCAAGAATCAGAGCACAAAGATTATGGCTGAGTTGCTCCGAATGAATAGAGCCTATAGGGGTTCTTTTTTTAATAGGAGTGCTTGTTAAATGAGCTCTTCTATTCCTTCCTGTTGAAGGAAAAGGAAAACCTTGTTGTTCTAAAAGTTGAAACTGAGAATCTTCAATACCAAGGGCCCTCCTTCCATAAGTAAAACGTGGAGTCGCCAGATCAAAGGATGATCAAGAAATTGTTCATAGAACTGGAATGTGTTTTAAGAAAACAAATCCCCAACGGAGATGCCAAAAATGTTGGTCATCAAAAAGGACTTTGTTGAGAACAATAGTTAGGGGAAAAAAATTCCCTCCTCTTTAATGGGAGAGGTTCCCTTATTTAAAGACCAAGCTTATTTACATATGTACAACACATAGTTTTAATGTGGAACTTGGATATCATGAAAGCGCTTTTAAAATAAAATAGATCATCAATACAAAAGTACAGAGGAATGAAGAAGTGGAGATGAGTAGAAAGGCATTTTCCAGAACTATAGATAACAAAGTAATTCCTTATGCAAGCCAGAATAAATATTTTTGTGATAAAACCATTTGCATTTGAATCAATAAGATGCTATTGCAAAGACAAAAAGTTCTAGAAATAACATCCACAAGAATAAAAAGCTTCTTAAAATAACACAGAAAAATGAATTCAACGGTATTCACGGATAGCAATGAATAACACGATCAGATGGACAAAGAAAGAAAGTTCTTTTGTATTGACTGCTTTGTTACTCTTTACACTTACAAAAATAAGCCAAGTTCCAACCATGAAAATGCTAGAGAAAGACCATTATATAATTTTACAAACCGGTTGCACACTAGTAATCGCTTCTTTTAACTAAAATGTTTAGTTAAAGGGATGCTTAATGCAAAACCCCAACTACTTACAATAATTTCGAAATGAGAAAAAAGGAGAGAAAATCCAGGAGGGGAAGACAAGTGCTCATGACTAGGAAGGGCCCACTGACTTGAGGATCCACTGTCTAAACCTTTTCAAGGCCTCTGCTATGTCTTTGCCACATGGAACCAATGTGTTGGCAGTAGCCTAGGTCAAAGATCCCAAACATTTCTCCATCTCCTTGTCAAACTTAGTGTGTGTATGGTACTCCTTATTTACTTCTTCAATGGTAGATTGGAGAGAGCATATTTCCTTTATCTTATCTTTAGTGATGGTCCTCTTTAAACAAATTTTATTTGACCAAGACCCTAAATTGTGCTTTAATTTCCTACAGGGAGAAAGGTACACTTGAGGTCTCATCATGGAGGTGGCAGTGAATATCCTTGAAAGAAGATATTACCAAAGTCTTGAAAGCTTCTCCCTTCTGCCAGCTATTCCTTAGTTCTCCCAAAGCCTCCTCCAAAGCACTTTGATTTTCCACTCTACACTAAATACCCATGACTATGACAAATTATCTTTCACATCATCAAAAACCTTACCATCAAAATATTTTCATCAGTTTGCCCCATCAGGCGAAGGTCTACTATGCAGCTGCTCCAAAGTTTGAGCTCTTTATCCATATTTCCAATTGTGGAGGAGAGTTTCTGTTACAAATTATTTACCTTCTCATTGAGTTTCAAGGCTTCACCAATGAAATTCAACCCGCAACAAGCATGTCATCAGCATGGCCTCTATAGCCCTCCCATAGATGGAGTACCTGTGTATATCCTTGATGCTCTGGACTTCATCTTGACTGAGAATCACAGGTGGTGGAAGGGAGTCAATGGGGTAGGGTCTAGAACTTTATCTTTAGATAGCAAAGTGAATTTATGAAACTAAAAGTACTTGAGCCTACTCCTCCGGCTACTCTATAGTCTCTGCTACCCTTTTTCTACCCTCCCAATGACCACGGTGATTGTTTCTTGAAGGTTGTGAATTTCACCTTCAAGAGTGGACTCTCCCATTAAGATCCTTGATAGTTTCAAATCGGAGGCTTGCAAATCCTGCTCTGGCTTGTCAACTTTGGGCTTGGCTATCTCAAGGAATTGCTGACCTTGGGCATCAAGTCACTATCCTTGAAGTGGTTCTAGCTTTCTTGGTAGGAGCAGTAGGAGTAGTACCCAACAAGGCCGCCACAACATCAAAGTTGGGACCTGAGATCCGAGAAGAAGACTTCCTCTTCCTACTATCAACAAAAGGTTACACCCATGCAAATATGGAGGAAGAAGAAGGAGGAGCAAGAGAACCAAGAGTGAGAGAACTCATGGCACATAGAGTGTTTACCGCTATTGCCTCCAATTGAGATGTGAGTGGAGCAGATGAGCCTTCTTGGATAGAAGAATCCACGGTGCTTGGAGGCTCGGTGCTATGAATTTCTGCTCCTTATCCATTGTGGTTTCAGAAGCACCTGTAGGAATTGGTATTTCACTATCTTCACTCTCACTGAGAACAATGATGTTCTCTAGCCCAGAAGGTAGTTCTAAATGTTTTGGTAGAGGATCTTCTTCAATGGGCTCCTTCTTGACCTCCTTCACCTTCTTTTGATAGACTTGAGTGGAGGAGGAAGGAGTGGAGGATGTAGGTCCTTTACTTGATGAGGTAGGAGGATTATATAGGTACCTCTGAACTGGGTGTTTGTGCCTCCTTCCTCGGTGTTGAGGTGTCTTTGGAAGAGGATTCTCCTGTGTTCTTCCTTAGCTCACGAACATTTCTATCAACCCAGACTTTGGTTCTTACTAGGACAGGGGTGAGGATCTTAGCCAAATCATCTTTCTCCCTCTTAAACCAGTCCAGATCCTCTAAGGGAGTGTGTTTGATCACAGTTTCATATTCATATGACAACAGGTCTGTGTTGTCATCCTAAAGTCCTTCAGGAATTTGATACAAGTTAAGCTCTTGAATTAACTGAAGAGGAAACCTGCCATAATGCCTCCTTCTGGCCTCAAAATCATCTGTGTAGTCAGCCCAATAATCTTTAGTGTCTACCCTATGATGGTAGTTGATTTTGATGTTCAACTCAATGAATTTCTTCAAATCAAAATAGGTTCTAGGCCTGAAGAAGTGGATAGTGATGGGAGCTAGGGCTCTCTCTATGTTCTGAGCATCCAGAGTGGTTTTGCATGTATAGTTCCCCAAAGATATGGGGAAGTGTGTAAAATAGTGATCTTCTTATCCCTGTAGGTTTTGTGTAATTTGTCCAATTGCTTGCATACTTCAATCAGGGCCATCTTATCATTACAAAATATGGGGAGCTTAAGAGGAGTTCTCTCATAACCTGCTAGACCTGATGTAAGAGAACCTTCTTAATTGAATGAAGTAGGCTTCGTACTTTGCTATTAGGCTCATGGCTTCATCTGAAAACCTCCTTATAGTGTCACTCTCTAGAACCCTTACAACGTACATTGTGAAGGTATCATTCACCCTCCTTAAACTGTGATTTCTAGTGTCCAGGGTAATGTAGGGTAGTAAGCATATATAGGGTCACCCTTTTGAGCATCAATGTATGTAAAGCCAAACCACTTTGTCCGGATGCTGCTAGGGTATACATCAGGTAGGAAGTCATGTAGAACTTTTTAGTTTGTTGTACATGGGACAACAAATTCATGCAGATGATCTCTACCCAATTGATGTTCTGGGTACCTTCACACACTATGTTGATAAGTGGGCACATCCAGAAGTGGAAATTGTTGGTAGAAGGCAAGCCCATAACCCGAGCTAATAGGATTATGAAGTCTGATAACTCCTCATTGAAATCAGACCTAAACAAAGTCTTGGGTAGTTAGGATGCCCCTTTCTTAGGGTTCTTCACCATGAATTCACTATTCGGCTTTGTATTTCTCATTGTCCCGATTAAAAGGGCGTGTGATTGATTTTGGGATATTACCACATAATTGTCCATCTCCAGTATTCTTAGGGAAGTGGCAATGATGGCGGCATCAAGCTTGGTAGTGAGCTCCCCGTGTACGTTGGTTAATTCACTGTATCGGGTTTGAAGTGAGCCCCGCAAGTGAGTACCGTGTCTGCACATTGCATCGAGATTAGGAAACTAGTAGCAAATTCTACGCTTCTATTGTTAATCAATTTTTCCATAGGAGAGGGGTTTGGGTCTATCAACCTGGTCCAAAAATCACCAAAGTCTAGGTGACGAACTTCACTGTCCCGATATCGGGAATGGTAGACTCGAGCAGAGAAACCTGCTCTTGGCCTTGGAATTTAATCTTCATGTTGATAGTACTTAGAAAAACAAATTCACAGTCTTGAATCCATGATGAAATTATAGGGGAAATGAGGATGCGAGAAGAGATTTCAATTGCAAGGGTATGAGAAAATGGTAATGAGAAAGCAGTGTGTAAAAATGCATAGAGGGGCAATCTATTAAATATCCATGTTAGGAGAGAGAAGGTTATAAATGTGCATTTAATTCATATCCGCCAACTCAAAAAGTAAGCATCGGGAAGAGCTGGAAAAATTGTCTCGGATGGCCTTTGGTAGATTTGGGACACGCGGGACGCGAAAGTTCAATGCGGGTGATGCGGGATAGAATGCATAAATTCTTTTGAGACATGAGGGACCAAAGTATGTGAAATGCACGATGCGGTTGACGTGGGTGATCAGGGAACAAAGAGCCCAAGTGAACTTGAGACAGTTGGAACCTAAAGGTGTCAAACTCAAAATTTTCAATTCTTGACTTTCAAAACAAGGGAAATTTTGAGAGGACAACACAGTGTATTCCTCTTCTTTTCAATTCGATTTGGGAAAATA
Source organism: Taxus wallichiana var. yunnanensis (assembly GCA_018340775.1). Classification (NCBI taxonomy): domain Eukaryota; kingdom Viridiplantae; phylum Streptophyta; class Pinopsida; order Cupressales; family Taxaceae; genus Taxus; species Taxus wallichiana. The sequence goes on along the minus strand of CM031244.1, from coordinate 209,968,075 downwards.
AAATTGTCAAATAAATTAAACCAAATTAATAATTGTTAATGGATAATTATTGGTAGTTTTTGGCACAATTTTTGAGGTTTTTGATTCACATTAATTAAATTACGGTATGCTGTAATATTTTCTAGAATCTTGTAATTTTTGTCTAAACCCTTAAAAAGGGTTATTATAGGAGTATCGAGCATGGATTCTCTAAGGACCGGGATTTCAAAAATTAAGGAGGTATAAAATATCTTTAAGGAGTATCAAGATCTTCCAGAAGACATCTAAAATTCCCTACCATTTTCAGAATTCATAAAATGGAAATATGATATTCCAAATTTGTGCCACAGAGGGAAAAGAACTAGGAAGAATAATTCAGCCCCTACCTCCATTTTAGCTCCAGATAATCAACATAGTGAAGTAAGTATTGATCATTTCTTGACGAATAATGATGATGTCTGGAAGGATAAAGAGAAGCATGTGCCTGAAGGTGATGTGAATGGCCATAAAAATCTCCCTCAAAAGATAAGTGACACCAATGATAAAGATGAAAGAAAGGGTGGTGAACAAGAAGCGGTGGTGTTAAGAACGGATGAAACCCATTTCCAAGGTAAAAATCATATAAATCTCGTTGATCGATTGGAGCAAAGTAGATAATAAAGAGCCCAAAAATGAAGAATCAAACTTGGGAAAGAGCCACCAAGATATCTCGAGTACTTGTGAGTAAGGTATGAAGTAAGAAGAAGTGGACAAATGTTTTGTTGAAGGTTTGAGGATCGAGTACATTTCATATTTGTTTCTCCCTAGCTTACCATCACATAGAACTAATAATCATTAGTTTGATTCAAATATGGGAAGATTACGGTGCACATTAAGTGGTAAGGAGTACTCCCATCATTTCTAGAAAACCCCAAGTCATGCATACACAAAATTTAAGATGAAAGTAACAAAGACCTTCTCCCAAGATCCATGGTTGGTATGCTAAGATAAATATTTCCTCTTTTAGTTTGGTTGACCATCTTCCGATATTATTATGTTGGAAAGAATACTTTGGAGTAGTGTTGATAATAGCCCTTTTGGTCCATGGAAATGGGAGAAACCCCCTCATAAAGAAAAATATGAAGGGACTGGACTATACCCAAAAAAATAAAAATAAGGTCCATTAAATAAAATCTCAGCCCTATTGAAACTCAATAATATCGGGAAATTGTCAAGAAATCAAAAACGAGGAGAAGGGTAACTATGTCTTGGCCTTATTACTCTTTCATATGTTTTTCCTTGTGTATGTTCCTTTGATCAACATGTTTCAAGGAATAGAAAGATAGAAAGTGTCTCTTGTGGTAATGAAGATATGGATGATTTGGTTTAACCCCAATATTGCTTCTACATTGGTGCTATTATAAATTATGGAAAAAGGTTTCATTTTGAAATCAATATTGTTGGCAACCTCATCCTTGTATGTTTGGGAAAAATGTTGAATCAAACCTTATCAAAGGAATCTCAAATCATTCCAAGAGGATCAAGGAAAAAGATGTGTTATGTATATGGAATAGGAATAAAAAGATGAGATGTGGTTTTTTTGGTGAGACCTATGGCTTGCATAATGAAAGGGGCATTAATAACAAGCATATGCATGAGGAAGAAATGATGGAAAATTAGATTTGAACAACATCATTCACTATCACCGTGATCCATTTGAAGAAGGGAGAATGCGTCTCATGGTTTCTTGGGTTATTTCCCACCTAGCAAAAATATTGGTAGGAAAGTAAAAGGGGCGTTGGATGAAGAAAATGGAGAATAAAATAGTGATGTTCTAAACTTAGAAATTCTGAGTTTTGTTGATTATTAGAGCATGCGAAGGTATGAATTTTCATATTTGAATTCTCCTTCCATACTAATAATTGATGGGTATGATTTTGATGATGATAGGAGATGCGTATGATGTATAGTGGTCACATCTTGGTTGGTACATTTGCTCTTAAAATTTAAGCACCTAAGGAACATACCGGAAAGAGAGAAAGAAAAGGATAAGTTTGCTGATTTGTACCTCATTAGAAGGAACATGGGTATGCTAGCCTCATGTACTTTGTTCCTTCTCATAAGGAAACAACATTGGCACCAAGTAAGGTACAAGGTTCTTTGGCTTCTCTATGTTGATATGCATTATATTTCAGCTTTATCCTTTCTTTGTGAACATAGAAGAAGAAGAACTTTGGGATGTACTCTTGCATATGTTGCTTTACGTGATGAGAGACTAAAAGGAATAGAATTTTGCAAGATCTACCTGGATGCATGGATTACCCTTTGCATAATAACAATCTCATTTTCAGATTTTAAGCAGCATTTGTGGTGTTTGATTGATGTGCTTCCAAAGAAGGGTATGCATTTGGTATATTTTTATTTTGATGCTGGCATAACCATAAAATTTTGGAAATATTTGGAAAGGAAGCAAGGATATGGTATGAATTCTCCACAAAACATTCCATTTTCACCTGAATATATGATTCATTTTCAGTTTGTTGCTATTGGGAATAAGGTTTCATGGAAGTCTTTTTCAGATTGGGAAAGCAATTTCAAAGCAGTTGTCCCATCACTTATACAATTGACATACACCATGACCAGCCTTCCTATCATTTCAATAGCTCAATATTTAGCCATGTCATTGATGAATGTATTGTTGAAGATTGATTTGGGTCCATGGGTGAAAATGTGGGAATAGAAACCAACAAATTTTTTGATTTTTGAAAGAAGAATGCTTGATTACAGATTTATATGGGGCATACATCGAATACATGAAGATTATGGGGCTTCCATAAACAAGAAGACAATTGCAAGACCGAAAGGAGTATTGTTAGACACTTATCTTTTTCTAAGGAGTTTTCTTGTTGTGTAGATACAAAAATGAAGATTACAAGGATCACATGGGATCTAGGTGATTGTGATTTTTGGGTACAAGAAATCTTGGGGAGGGAGGAATGTAATATCCCCTTTTCTCAAATTCGAAGGCATAATTGGATCTTCCGGATATCCTTCCTTATTGGTCGAATTTAAAAAGATAAAGAGGAAGAAGATAATATGTCTTTTATTATTTTATGAATATTTTAAAGTGTATTAGTGAAGACTATATGGGTCGGCCTTGTTTATTAAGGCATAATGAATGGTCATAAGGAAGTGGCCATGTCTTTTCTATTTTGGTGCCAACCTTTGAAAAAGTATAAATAGGGGTTAGAGGAGTCATTTGGGATATGGACTTTCATTTGTAAAATAAGATTTTGAGAGTGAACTCTCAATTCTCTCCACTTGGGATGAAACCCCCTTGTGAGGTCCATTATGAGGGATGAAAACCTCTCTCATTTTTGACTTAAAACAATTTATAATTGCATATTATTATTATATAGAAGATCAAATTGTGTCAAATTTGATTTATGTCATTTATTATAAAAGTGCAACTTGTTCTAGTGAGATTTCAGAATTGTTGGATGATATTAGCATCATATTAAATTAATATTCCAAGTCGAATTGCATTATAAAGGCCAAATATGCATTTGCATGGATTTCTATGCATATTTAATGGTCAAATTGAATTATTTATGATTGTTGCAATTTCCGATTAAATATTATTTTCCAATAGTGTATTCCTCTTCTTTTCAATTCAATTTGGGAAAATTAAATTGTCAAATAATTCAAAGTAATTAATAATTGTTAATGGATAATTTTTGGTGGTTTTGGCACAATTTTTGAGGGTTTTGATTCACTGTAATTAAATTACAATCTGTTGCAATATTTTCCGAATCTTTTTTGTAATTTTTGTCTAAACCCTTAAAAGGATTATTACACTTCCATCAGTCACACATTATAATCAATCTTATACATTAGTTAGTATCTTCATTTATTATCTTTTAATTTGCTACTGCAAGTAATAATTAGCTTTCATGGTAACACACTTGTATATCAACAAAAAAAAGGGATAATATGTTGTTGTGTGATGTTCATACCTTGTCCAAATGCTTGTTTTATTCCCCCTTTTGTATCACGATACATGTCTTGTGGTTAATCATATTTCTCACTACCAATATTTCATGAAAGCATGTCTCATCCACAATTACTTTACATATTTATTGATTCCACACTTGCATTTCATTCCATTTGAACTAAACATTTAAGGGCATTTGTTGTCTTCTACGCAAGTTTACATCACCACCATTTCTCATCCAAACTAACCTACAACCATTTTCAATCATAATTTTTATGTTGGGTAAACACTATTTTCACACTCTCTAACTCCCATATGCTCTTACAACTTGTCACTCATTACATGTTCATCTCGACATAATTGGGGAAACACTATCCTCACTTTAATAATCATTTCTTTACCAAGTTTCATCTTATATCATTAATTAATTTCCACTTTTTTGATCCTGGATTATGATGTGGAAATATGTGGCTCAAAAAGTACCACTTGAGGGGGAATACTACGTAAAAATATTCTCATCAATCTTATAACACTCAATATCCATGTATCTTATTCAATTGAACAAATATTCTCTACCTTGTGAAATCAATATATTCATCCCTTCATAGACTCGAATGAAGTGGCCCATTTCATTCCCAATTTCTTTTCTATCAATTCAACCATAAAATCCCACATGTTTGGAAACCATTTTCATAAAGTTATACAAACCCCATCTCATCTTTATTTTTTAAATTACATCCTACCTACTACAACACATAACTTAAAAATGAGGAAAATGTAGACATCATAAAACACACCTTATGCATAAGCTCTCTAAAGCTAAAAATATGAAAATAATATAAATCATAATAATCCATAAACAACAAATAATACCACAAAGAAACTAAAATATATAGAATAAAAAAATGGTGATAAAATACACCTCATTAATCATTTACTTGTTCTCATCCCTCAAATTCCATGTTGTCACATCACTCTAAACATTTAACCATTCCAACTAGTCATTTACATCTCCAATACACAATGAACCCTTTCATCTCAACCCTCTATAAAAATTACACACATATCCATCACAATATTATATGCACCCCAAAACTATAAAATAACACTCCCCTATTTCCCCGCTTAAGTCTTTGTGCACCTAAGCCATACTATAATATATTTTATTGAAGGTCGTTTAAGAGTAAATTTTGGTTCTCAAAGGATTGTTGTATCCCATGATATTGTGATTTTAGTGAAGTTTTGACATATTTCTTAGTCATTCCTATGACCTCCATGTAATTTTTAGACATTCATAACTACAATTCAATGACGTATATAATTCTATTCATTTTCCATTTATTCGTTGCATTTCATAGAAATGGCTTTTATATTTTTAAAAGGGTTAGATATATGACTAAGGTAGTTCCCTAACTAACAAAAATACTAACATTTTCCTATATTGTGTATTTATACATTTAGATTTATATTTTCTTATGAAGTCCCTTTCTTACTCATTGGAAACAACGTAATCCCATTTATTTAGTAAATTTATTTGAGTTGATTTACTTGATATATCTAACACATGGGTTTCTCAATATCTAGGCATACCCATACTTTTCTAAAAATTCCTCACACACATCTTCCTTAATAGGAACTTTTCTCAAACCCTCCATAATATTTCAATTCCTCTATCTTCATATCACATGGATTCCTCATAAGTCCCTCTTACTTGCTATCAAATTTCCACCAGGCATGAACTTGTTGTCCAATTTGCATATTTTTAACATAATCTTCCACATACCTAATCCTAGAAAATTAATTCATCCTCTTACTACAAGTATTCTCCACACAGACAACACTAGCTACCACACTTCCTCGAGATAGTAATTTATTCTCTATCCTTCATCGACCTGAAATTGTCACTTTCACAATACTTCATCACACATTTCCCTTGAAAAGGACAAGTTCTCAATCCTCCATCTCCATGAAATCGTATTGGATATGTTTCTTTTGATGTCTCTCTTAATTTTCACATCTATATCTCCGAGAACCATTTTAATTGATACCATCATGTAGTTCATACTGACACATTCTCCTCATTCTTCACCAACATCATCATGTACCATCCTATTTTCCACCTCATTTTACAACTTCTCTACCTCATGCCTCACATTAATTAGGTCCCTACATGGACTAGGGAGGATTCAATGCATCTCCACTTCCACACTCTCACTCTGAGTAATTTTCACTTGTATACATCAATCTTAGATTTGAAACACATCTTGATTCCCCACACTTTCCCCTATATCATCATTCACACAAACACAAACACAAACACAAAGAACCCAAAAAAATTAAACATCATTCAAAATACATGTGTTTTTATGAAAATTTACACATGTATGTTATTTCCCAAACACCTTCCATATACATTACATCCATTATTATGGCATATTTTCTCCATAATTCACTCACATTCTATGTCTTGGTTTTAATCACAAATCTAGGTGATCTCTTGATTAGATTATTAAAATTATTTGTATCTAATGGTCTCTACTACATCCTTTTGAAATTTTTCTCTTGTGACCTTAGAAAATTTAAGAATAATTTTTTTCTTCTAGATTCAAACACTATTACAAAATTAAAACCTTGTTGTGAAAACGCATGGGCATTATCTTTTGACACTATCGAATGTCAACTCCACATCCACTTTCAAATATTTCAATCAAGTCTCTAGTGGTTCTAAACCTCCATAAAATGAGATATTTGAATATACTTTCTAAACCAATAAAAAAATTTAAATTCAAAAGTGAAAAGAAAAATAAAAACATCTCTAGGGATATTTCCAATATCTCTATCAAGGTTATGGACATCTGTTTGGTAGTAGAGAAATGTTGCAACTATAATAAAATGCATCTTCGTTGGGGTTATAAAAGTATGGATAGCAGTGAATAAATGCATGAATTATATTTGTATTTCATATAACATTAATCACCAATACACTCGATTATAATTATCCCACATATTGTCTAGTCCATCTTCACATACTATTCCTCAAAGTCTTCACTACAAGAAACAATTTACTTTCATGTGCAAACACTAGATCTCAATGAAAAACATAACTAGTATATTTCTAGGAAAATTTTAGTCCTTATTCAAACTCTTATTTTACTCTATCTTTTGACTAGTGACACGTGTCTTCCATCTCAAATCTATTCTCTCCAACCATATTATTTTAATATCATGTTCACTATACAATCATTTCACTTACGTCATTACATTTCTTCACCCGGATAAAACACCCATGGGCTATAATTTATTTATACATTTATCTATATTCATTTTCAGTATGCATATATCTTGATATATTTTATTCCTCATTGACCATAATCTCTGTATACCTGGTACATCGTAAGTAAACCTCACTTATTTCCTTACTCCCTAACATCCCTTATACCAAGTTCATTTTCTATCATTTATCAATTGCCACTTTTTGTCCCACATTGTGCTAGGGTATCTTGGGGCACAAAAATGTCACTTGAGGGGGGGTCATATACCAATTTCCTTCACTCATAAATCTATTAGAAATGTATTTTTAGTGTTTACATTTACATGGTGTGTGAGTTGTAATAATAAATTGTATCTTTATTATGTGTTGCAATAGTTAATTGGTTAAAATAATTATGTGTGAGAGAGATCATTCAATAAGTTACATTATATATTTAGAATGTGATTTCTCGTGATATTATTATGAGTGGTTAAAGGAGATAATGTTTTACTCCTACTTTGTAGAAGAATATTACTGTATATATGTAACCTCACTCTTTTTGAACATGAATCCAACCTCTCAAAAATATTTCATTTGAAATAATTCTTACAAAGTGTGTAAATATTAAACAAAATTTACATTTGGTATCATGGTATGTTTAATATTTAGTCATGAGATTCATTTAGAAATGGTTAAGGTTTATTTGAAATTTTTAATATTAAATGATTGTGCATCATTGGGTTTTCCATCTATTGGTGTGGCATAAAAACATAGGCTACTTTGTATGAGAGTTTTCACACCTAGTTATTAATCTCATGTCTGATTTCTACACTAGCTAAAGATAATGAAAAACAACAAGTAAATCGAAGATAAACAAACTACAAACCTCCTTGTAACTTTCCAATGAAACCTCAATGTAAGGTTGTGTGAAGCTTTGGAGATTGTATAACCTTTTAAAATTATTGATTGTGGATTCTCTTAAATGACCTCCAAAGTGGGGATGCAATTGCTACAAACAAAACTTTGGGAGATTCCAATATGAGATATTGGAGCAAAATTGAAAAAATAATTGTGATGTAAATCCAAGAGGATTTGTAAGAGGATGAGATTACATTTTATAGAGGCTAATTTGGTTAGAATTTGGTTACGAGATAGTTGAATGCAAATGTTATTTTTGGAAGATGATGGGACCCAATAGTTGTAGGAAGAATAAATGGCCTCTAGGGGAAGTAAATGAATTTAGTTAACAACAATTTCATCCGAAAAGGTACTTGTATGTGTAATTGAATTGCCCCTAGATTTCAAAGATTATAGAAGTGTATTTTAATGGTGGTGAATCGAGTTTGTGTGGATTTTTCTTGGGATGAGGATGTGGAGTCCAAATAGAGTCCAAGTGGTTGTTATAGTGTGCACAATAGTTAATTAACAATTTAATTAATAAATGATAATTAACTTAGCTAATTTGGGTGATAATGATTAATTTATTTAATCCAAAGGGTGTGATTGCATGACTAATAAATTTAATTAATCAATCGTAAATGGGTGAATAACATGATGCACTAGGATAAGATAGAAACATATGTGTAATTTAGGGTGTCTACATTTTCCCTTCTTTAAAGTGCTATTGTGAAGTAATATTACTTTAAAGATAGTAGACACATGTAGAGTAGAAGAAAGTGACACATTTGGATTCCCTGGAAAGTAGGATAACAGAGGAATACACCCTCAAGTGGGTGGATGACACAATAAGGTGGTGGAAAAATGTTTGATAGGAAGAAGATAAAGGTTTAGAACAAGGATGGGAAAGGAATGTACTTGTAGCATGAGCATAATTTGGAGAATAAATTTAGAGTGACATTATTTTTTCTATTACATAATAGATATGTCACCATGATTATGAAATAATACATATGTGCGTAAACAAAAACACAAAAAAAAGAAAAGATAAAAAAGGAAACCAAACCCAATATACATAGTAGGTGTAGGCATCAGGGTTATAAAGGAACCAAGATGTAATCACACTACTTGCAAGTGTTCCAAAAAGTAAACATCAACAATACAACACAAATTTGAAAAATAAGACAATTAGTTATGCCCATAATGTGTGCCACAATGATGATTAAGTAGATGCAAATGCTCCCAAAGAGGGAATAGGATCATACTAGAAGAGAAGAGTAAAGTGACTCCTTATGAAACTCTTGTTGGATCCATTGTACAAATGATCAAAGTTGAAATTTCCCCAAGCAAAGTTATATCACAAAGGAATTTTTTTGTGAATTTCCCCAAGAAGAGTTAGCCTATCATGCAAAGGAAATAAAGTGATAGTTATAAGATTGAAATGATCACTTAGGTAGTAGATAAAGGTATGAATTTTTCAAGATTGTGTTGAGATGTTGAAAATTTCACCTTAAGAGTTTTCTAATTGTAGGATTTCTATGATAAGTAAATGCTTGTTCAAAATTTTTATAATTTTTTTGTAAAATTTTAAAATATATGATTTTTAGGATTTTGCGAGTTTTGAAAAATTTGATATACAAATTCAAAGAAATGAAAACAAAGTAAAATACACATAAAAAAGGAAAACATTCCATGGCTTATTTAGTAAAGCACGAGGAAAACACAACACGTGCAAGTAACAAAAAGACACAAAACAAGAAATGTAAACAAACCCAATATGAACAAGGAAGAACCACACCAAAGTTATATGTGAACTAAGATGTGAATAAATTTCCCTACAATTGGTCTAAAACAAAGGTAAAAAAATTACAACAAAATAACAAATTAAAAGAAGCAAAAGCATCGTCATGATGTTGAAAAACTACAACAATAAAACACAATGTGTAAAAACGACATCTAATGACACTTTGAATGTGTTCTACATTGAGGAACTAAACAGCTATGAACACCCTTGAGTGATAGATTAAAATGCAAGAGGATTAGATAATGATGAAAGTGGAGTGATACTTAGATACTCCAAAATATACTCTTGTCGGATCACATTGAAGTTTGATTTGTATTGGATTAAAATGTAAAATATAAGTGTTCCCAAGAAAATTTATATTCTAAAAGGGTAAATGATGACCTCGAGCATAAATATACACCATGGGAAAGAAAAATTATTATCAAAAATGATCTGGAATGATCATGAGGCATGTCGTAAAATAGATTTTTTTTTTTGAAATGTGTTATCTAGTTGCTAAAAAATTGGTCAAACATTAATTGAATATTTGATTTTGACAGATTTTGTATCTTGCTTTTTTATTTTTGGAAAAATTTTATGATTTTTTTGTAACTTTGTGATAAATTTTTAATGTTTTTAAGTTTTGTGAAACATTTTTGAATTTTTTGGTATTTTACAACTCGGTAAAAGGGTGCACTACTTGAAAACATGTGCAAATAATTAGAAGTATTCCATTCCATTGGAATAAATGTAGATGATAAAATGATAGGGTGTTTCACTCGCTCATGACTCCATACAACTAGGAAGATGTGAGGGCTCATCACCGAGAGCCAAGAAGAACGTGAAAATGAGGTGAATAGTGATATGAAAGTGAAGATGATGGATGTGAAGACATAAGCTAAAACAATGATCCATATGAGAAAAATATAACTCATCTCTAGTAAATATTAGTGACCGATTCTCGGGATGATTCCACTTTAAAGGTTTTGACTCAAATTAGATCTCATTGACAACCTATTGATTGAAAAAATCTAGTAGAAGGAATTGTTCTCTCTTTAACATAAGTAACTTGTTGGGATTTTTTTGATTAAGCAGTTTGATTGATTTATAAAGGCTTTATTGGTTCATTATTTATTTCTTTTGTAAAGGGGCCTCCTACATATTGTCCCATGTCATCATTAAAATGCAAGGGCTTATCACCGAACACAAAATTTAAGTGAGTAAGGACTTCCTTCGTTCCCAGTCTCATACTACTAGTGAAAAGTATGGGCTTATCACTGAAGACTGTGAAGGATGAAAGGTGTAATGATTTTATAGTTTTTTTGTATTTTTAGATTGATTTAATTTACCTTGTTTATTTTATAATGTGCTTGTTGGGAAGGAACATTCTACCCCCAAGTCTCAACCTTATGCGAATAGTAGGATGTAAGGGTTAAACACTGTATATTGAGATGGGTGGTCAAAAAAGACCAGGTAAGGAAGTTCTATCTTTCTATTAAAGAGAGATCTTATTTGAAAGGAGGAGTTTCCATCAGTAAGATTTGAGACAAAACCGTAGGTAAAATATCTAAAATGGTAGAAACCATAACAAAGATGAGACACACAATGCCTAATAGGAACAAGGTTAACCTGTGTCATGATAGGTGAAGAATGTGAATATATGATAATGGTATGATTAAGATATCTGCCAATAGATGGAATACTTAATTTTTTTACTCACTTTTCCATTTCGATTTGTAAACAATTATTTAAGGAATGGTTTAATGCAGAGTTTTATTCTCTTTTTATGATTTTTAAGTTTTCAAGGATGAGGGTTTGAAATGGAATCATCAAGAAAGAGGTCCATGTTTATTAAATTTTAATGGTCCTAAAATACAAGACTTGGGTGGATGAAATCCAAGTCAAGAGGGGGAATCAAAATATTTGATAAGTCTTGAAATATGAGACTTGGGTGGACAAGGTCCAAGTCAAAGGAGGAAATAAAAGATTTAATAAGTCATGTAATGAGAGACATGGATAGACAAAATCCAAGTCAAGAGAGGGAATCTGAAGATTCTATAAGTCTTGAAATACGAGACTTTGGTGGACAAGGTCCAAGTCAAAGGAGGGACGATTAGATAAGTATTTGATGGGATCAAAATACCTATGTGATGTTATAAGAATATTATCGATGCAAGGAATATGTTGATATTCATATTCATATGTGAGTGAAAAAGTGCAAGGAAAGAAGTATTAATCTCTAGATGTACTCCCAAGGCTCCTTATAGGTTATAGAGAGGAAATAATCAATGTTTCTCCTTGTAGGTTAGGGAGTAATTGATTTGATGAAATATTTTCAATTAAAGTGTGAAAAGGTTGTATAAGGATATTCCTAGGTATAAGTACCTCATAAAATGTACACACGTAGATGTATTGATAGGTAGGAATTATCATTAATGAGATGGATGCAAGATTAATCATTTGAGGTGTAATGGACATAGGAGGTTGCATTGTTACAAGTGTTCAAGATTTTTGTGGTTGTGTTTTGACAACAAGACTATAGATGTTAGGCGTAGGATCCATAATGGAAAGAATAGAATCAAAATGAAAGGTTATTTATGATGGACCCTCTTCTATTATGTTAAAGGTTTAAAGAGAAGCTTGGAGAAAGGTAAAGCTCTCATTAGGTGTTAAAATATTGTTTTCTAAAATAGGTTCAAGGTCTATTTTGGCGAACGTAAGAAAATCCAAAGAAGAAATAGATTGGTTTGAAGGGAGATATACTTGAACTTCATTGTGATATCATTGAATATCAATATGGAAGTGGGGACAACTGTTAACTCTTCATTTTAAGTTTTGCAAGTTGATGTGTCTTTAGTTGTGAGAGATTCATCATCAAGATTTATGGAGATGGTTTTGTTGTCAATTAAGTCTTGAACATAATGACAAAGAGGTGTACAATGATTAGTAGAATGGCCATCCATGCGATGGTATTCACAATATTTGGATGCATTGTATGATGTAGGATTGGGTTCCCCATTAGAAAATGGTCTCATAGGTGGATATTCAATCATGTTATCCTTTACCAATTGTTGAAAGGCATTGCATAGATTTTCTTTGAGGGGTGTAAAGTGATGTTCACTGGTGCATAAAGTAGTATGGACAATATAGGATATGATGGATTTATAATCGACATTGTTTAAGGATTCACCATGTTTGGGAGATGTGCCCTTTGTATCATGGGTAGGTGGTATATCTCCAGCCACTATGTCACCATTGTAAATGAGTTATTCGATGTAATTATGATTTTTTTGCATATTTCTATTTGATTGTAGTCAATGCGATGAACTCCCAATATGTGTTATGTTTATACCAACTGGTTTAGGTTCTCCTTCGGGGAAGGGTTGCGTAATAGGGTAAGTGACTATATTGGCACGTACAAGATGATTTAAGATGCTTGAAAGAGATTTCACCAAAGACATATATTGGATTCAGTTTTAATCATGAGGAGGAAAAGTTTCTCTTTTTTAAACCATGATAGATGGTTTAGACTTAATATATTTTAACTGGTTCTTCGTAAGTTGTGCACGTTAATTATCCATGACACCATCATTGCAAAATTATGATTGTGGTTGATGTACTTAGGTTTATCATGAGATTTTTAGGGTTATTGTTGTTTTTGTTGTTGTGATGATTATGCCTAGTGTCTTTATAATGATTCAAAATCAAGCCTTTAGAAATGAGGGCTTTTTCAATTTGAGTTTCCTTTTCAATAACTTCCTAAAATTTGTTGAAGTAATATATCTACATGTGAAAGGAAAACTAATTATTAAGGTTTGGGACAAAAATGCTAACCATTTTTTTAGGGATTAAACATAGGAATAATCTTAAGGTTCCTCAACATTGGTGTAAAAATTGGGCAAAGCTATCGATTTTTCATTATTTGGCATTGAAAAAATACATCATTGTGACTTTGAGTCAAGATTAAAAGAATTTTTTTAGGAGCTTATCGAGAGGCCCACAAAGGTAGATATAGATCCCTTTGGAATGTGTAAAACCTAATACAAATTTTTTCTTTCTAAAATCTTAGGAAAGAGGCACAAGAGAAAGATATCGTTATAAGCCACCTCTTGGCATGCCATGAAGAATTATTTGACATGCTCTCTAGGATCATTTTTTCCCTTGTATTTTTCAAATTTGGACGTCTCAAAAGAGCATGAGAAGGGTATGCGTAAGATTTCCATGTCAAAATGGTATGGACACAATTCATCAAAATTGAATTGTTTGCATTTTTTTTGCATGCTCAAAATGGTGTCCTTCATCATTTTCCACTCTTGAGAAAATGGTGAATTAGTTTGTGGGATAAATGGTGATTTATCATTCTTATGATTGTTTTTCTTGTTATTGGTCTCATAATGATTTTTGAAGGTGTCATCACTTTTCTTCATGTGTTCAATACCTTTAGTATCATTGTTAGTGATTGTAGAGGATATAAGATCCAATTGTTTCGTCATTGCATTTATTTGATCAAGCAAGGATTTGTTGGGATTAGAAGAAGAAGAGTTAGATTTACCTTTATTATCATCATTTTATTTACTTGGTCCTTCATCTTCATGTTTATTTGACTTGATTGGTTGACACTTAGGGAATTTAGGCTATCCTTTTAATTCTTTCAATTCATCCTCATCAAATTCCAAGGGAAATATTGCTCCCATTGTGAGGAGACAAATAGGGAATTGGTATTTTTGTCACAAAGTGGAATCAATGGAAAGATTATTAAGTCGATCTTCATCTTTTTCATCAGAGATGATATGGAAAGGATTTATTTCCTTCCATTAAAAAGGGCTATAATTGCGATGTAATGTTCCCACCATTGTTTAAAATATGGGATGAATGAGAAGAGGTGTGATATAAACCTTGACCTTAGTGAAGTGAATTATAAGATGTAAGAGGGGAAAAGAAGGAAAAACTCGTCTCTAGAAAAATGAGTGCTAAGAGGGAGGATGCAAAAAGGGTTAGTTGATTGCAAGACTCTTAACAAAATGATAGTTATGAGAAAATGGGTGAAAGAGGTTATATGTGCTCTACTCTGTAACAAAAATGGATGTTAAGGGAGAAGAGACTTGACAAGGTGAATGTGATGTAATGAAAAGATGCAAAAATATTAACTCTTAATAAGATGGGTGTTAAGAGGAACGAAAAGGGTGACTTCACAAAACTTAAAAAAATGAGTGATGTAAATGTGGAAGAGGGGAAAATGTTAGTGTAAAGTAATTTTAGCAAAATGAGTGCTAATAAATATGAAGAGGTTTGAAAGGCTTCATAACCCTTTACAAAGTGGATGTAAAAGAGGAAGAGGTGAAAGACGGTTAGTTTTATCAACTTGTGAAAAAACAAGTACCGCAATAGGATACTTAAAACATGATGAGAGATGTTCAAATCTTAACAAAAATGTGTTAAGGGAAGAGACTTAGGAAATGTGATGAATTTTCTCCTATTTTAAAAAGGTGTTTGTTAAAAGAGGATACTTAAGAAGACAATGAAATATGTCTACTATTAAAAAAAGTGTTTTGAAAGAGGAGACACAACAAAGAAATGTGAGCACCTAAAGAATGAAAAAGTGAATGCCATCACAAGAAGTGAATAAACGATGATGAGAAGGTCTGAATCTTGCAAAAGTGGAGATAAGAGACAAGGGGAAAGTGATTGATTAATGATATCAAAGTGAAGAAAAGTGAATTCTTTAAAGAGAGAGGTGGAGAAATAATGAAAAATATTGATAATGAAAAAAGTGATTATTAATTATGAGAACGTAAGATGATATGAGAAAGATGGTGAAGATGTCACCAATTCAATAAATGTGAAATGTGATGATGAGAAGATTAAAGTTCGATAAGGTTAAGTGTCAAAATTTAAGACGTATGAAAATTAAATATCAAGGTGATCAAGAATCACAATGTCAAAACTTAGATGAATAAAATGACGGTGCTCAAGTTTGAATATGGATGTTCGTAACCCAAGACTTAGACACATTTACAAAGCAACAAGGTGGATGAGAGAAAAAATGTGAATGATAAGAGTGAAACACAATTGTGTAACACTCAAGAAAAATCATGTGGTGAAATTTGGCATCTACCTTAAAATGGATTAGACAAGGTGTGGCTTCCAAGGTGGTTCACTCAACTGGGTGTTATCAATATACTTGAGCGAGTGTGGTGCTATTTGTATCTATCAGCTTTAATTTACTCCCTTTGAAACAATGAGAAAAGATATTTCTCAAATGAATCACACTGGGGTCTCCACTAAGGATTTTTGTGACTCTAATATCACAAAGTGCACTAGTCAATTGGGATGGGGTTCCCCATTTCGTCACCAGTTCCCTCAATGTGTTGACTAATTTTTGGTTCTGTGGTACTCCTCAAGTGATTTTTATGGCTTAAGCCAAAGCACTTCACAAAATTATGGTGGTTATTAAATAGACTTTTCAACTTCACCTATAAATATAGTGCATATATTTAATTTTATCTCGATTAAAAAATATTCCTTGAACACAATGAATTAGCGAGTTTGATTAATAACTCATGAGCTAGGCAACTTTGTAGTTAGTATTTTTGAGTGGTCTTCGCAATATGGTCATGCAAATGAGTGTTAGTAGTTTTACCGATGTAGAAAAATAGGAAATAATGAGAAATCACACAATCACATTTATGATTCTCAAGATCACTTGTAATAAGTGTGAGAGAAGCACATATATGTGAAGGGTTGCAAAAATCTTCACAAAAACGAAAAAACTACAATGGAAACACATACAAAACATGATAAAAATTATTATTCTATGATGCAAAATGATTCAATGTGTGGAAAAATCATTAAAAAGTGACAAAAAGTGAACTAAGACATACAATTACACTAGATTAACAACTTTCACAATTAGTCCGAATTAACGAAAGTGACAAGAAATTGAAATAAAATAGGCCGAAGCAAGTGCATGATGATAAAAAATTGAGAAGGTGAAAAATAGATTAGATGGGAAACATCGATAGCCCTATAAGATAAAGTTCAATAATTAGTTTGATAAACTAAAATGTGGAATTATTCTAAGTTAATATAATATTAAGAACAATAGTAAATAATAGATAAATTCATAAATAAAATGATCAAACCAACTAAGTAAATAGAAATGTGAAACCACGATGAGAAAAGAGGATTATGAAGAGCTTAGTTGATTCGATGATTGTTCGAATCTAGGTCACATCTGAAGACTAGGTAAATAGAATGCAAGAACAAATGCACAAAATATTCAGAAATCATAGATCTAGAAGCGTATGTTGGGGTGGGAATCGGGAGATGAATAGGGGCACCCGTGGGCACCCTGGTCTAAGAAATGGGTCCCCTGCTATGTGGAAATAACATAAAATCCTCCTATGAGGTGTTGTTGAATGACAACCTATGTTCTCTTCTTATTGCATTAAATTCTTGAACTACGTTAGATGTCGTTGTAAATAAGAAGTGAAGATGAAACTTGCAAAACCTCAAGACAAGAATCAAACCTATAAAAAAGAAAAGATGCATATGAAGTGATTAAACTATTCTCGGTGGCCACAATGGTGGACTTACTAAATGATTATCGCACTACATCTCAGACCCGATGTAGTTCTATGTGTGTGTGTGTGTGTGTGTGTGTGTGTAATCATGCCCTAGGTGCTCTTGTGTCAGTTGCACTTTGTGAAAGTTGTGAGTAATAACTATGTGTAGAAATGTAATAAAATGGTGGATGAAATAGAATAAACTTTCCTTATATGCAGTGTGATGCAGATGAACCAACCTTGTGCCTTGTGATGGATCTAGATGGATGCAAATGGAGTCTTTGATGGATGCAACCTTAGGTGATGATAGTAGTGCTTAGTGCTTGGTCCCTCATTATGGTCTCATACCTTTATATTTATATGGCTATATTGTTCTAATTTTTAGTGAACCCCAAAAAGACTGACCACTAAAAAGATAGAAAGCTCAAACAACTAGAAATTTCCCAAAAAGTTTTGGGAAAGTGTAAAAAAGGCTTAGGGTGCCATAAATGGGACTAGGGCACCTTGGTCACCCTAGTACGGGATCGAGTTCCCGGTTAGAGGTAGAATGATGCAAAATGAAAAAAATAGAATGGGCAAGTATGTTCGAATGTTGGCAAGGATGACAAAAGCAAAGTAAAATGGCCAAAGGACAGGGGTTAATTAGTAATTTCTTTACTCAAAAACCATATAAATAGTAGTATGAGACTAGGACTAAATAATGCTTAAAGTGCGTGATTTTGTGTCTACAATTACCCCACTTTATTTTGGTGAGAAATATGCTTGGTAACACAAAGTAAGTAGAGATGTGTACCTGATGTCCATGTAGAGTGATGTAGAAAGCATGCCAAAGGACTAGACAAAGTGTGGAGTGACAAAAATATGGAGTGTGGAGACTAAAGATGTAAAAGAGAAAAAAGTGATGAGAGTGAACCTAGGGAGGAAATGTGTGTGTAGTTACCAATGTGTGTGATGTACCTGCATGTTAGTATGAGGTGTGTGCTACTTTGCAAAATGTTGTTTTTGTTGTTTTTGACTCGCTTCTCATACGGTCGGACCTGCAAGGAGAATATGATCAAGTAGTCAAATATGCATACGTATATGTCAAAAGTGATGAGAGAAGGGGTGAAAAAAGGATATCCTGTACTGCAAGTTTTTTGGGTGATCTCACACTACTCGGGTTGAAGAAGTGTAGGGAGAAAGTTGAATTATCCTCTAACTTGTAACTAGTTCCCTAAAGATGTATGAAGATATCTTTTAACTGCCTTGTTTTTTAGGAAATCCAATGCTGATGGATGAAGTAGTGTAGAAAGGAAATCTACCATATTCTCTAACCTGTAAATGCTCCCCATAATTCTAAGGAAAACCATGCCCTGTAAAATCTGAGGTGTACGAGGTTCGTAGAGTGGTCTAAAACCACTCATTTTATAAGCCACAATGTTAAGGATGGAAACCTGAACTGAATTGTACTGGTAGAGAGCGTTGCGTAATTTGTAAAAACCCATATGATGCCCCCCTCTTTAGGGGTGCATGTGATGTTGCTGAAAGGATAATGCATCCCCAAAAGAGGACCAACCACACAAAATTTTCCATGCAGGGGGAAGGGAATGCACTTGGTAGAAACCAAGGCACACACAAACAAGTGGCTAGAAAATAAGTGTTAATATGAACAAACATGTATGTATAGGAAAATTGTAAGCTATCAAATAATGTAGAAGATAGAAAGCTAATAAAAACACAAGAAGACAAATTAGAGACCTCTAAAATGAGTTATAAACATGGGACATCACTCATGATGTCACAAGAAACTCAAGGTCACCATGGCTGCAAAAAAAAAAGTGTACATAAAAAATAAAGGGCAAGGCCCACATACAAATAGCAAATAAGAGAAAAACAATAAAAAACAAACAAACAGATAGCCATGGAAGAAAATAATCCTGCAAACAAATTTTGTAGATGAAGCACCCGCTAGCATGTTAGAAAGATAACCCATATGTCAAAACCGTGTATAAGTGATGTAAAGTGCTAAATACATAATGAAACAATAAACACTGTAAGATATGAATGTGGATTCCTTAAAGACCATTGTAGGAGTGGTAGGAGGTGAGCATCCATGTTGGTTGTGGGAGAATTTTGTATACGATCACAACTAGAAAAGGGTGTGAATACACATGTGTGTATTGTAAAGATAATGACAGACAAGAGATATAGCTAGCATGTGTAATAAGTGAACATGAACAAGAAAATGTAAGAAAGAGTAAAAGCAACCAAGATATGTAACATGTTGTGGATGGATGGAATGGAATGTAAGATGGATGATAGGAGCCACTTTCCCCCTTGAGTGAATGGAATTGTATGCAGTGAGGTTCATTTAGTATGCCCTCCTAACAGTCAAGAATGAACCAAAAATGAGAGTGCGTCATCGGGAAATGGTTGAAATGTGTGTTATGTGTAGCGTGTTGTGACAAGTGTGTATGTGTAGTGTTGATAATATGTGGCCTATAAATATTATGTGTGTGACCCTATATCCAAAGCATATATGAAAACAAGATGATCGAAAGATTGATGATGTAGCCTAAAGTGTATATCACTTTAGGGGAATAGAGGGAGTGGTGATGTAGCCTAAAACCTATACCACTACAAGATGAAGGAAAAGGAGATCATTTAGCCTAATTCATATATTGCTAACCTAGGAATGTTGCAAGAGGGAAGGTCGAATGATGAATGTGTGTGTATGATAAGGTCCATTTTATTAGTAAAGCCTCGACAGTCGAGTATGGACCGATGAACTAGAGTGCGCCATAGGATAGTGAGTATAATTCGTAGAAGAAGATGTAGGATGTGTGATGATTAAAGATGACCATGTGATGTGTAATGTGCGATGTATAGTATGTAATGTAAGAATGCTATGTATTATGTATAATGAGGAGTATGTGATGTAATATTTTTAGATGATAGGAGTGTGACATATGTATGATGAAGACTAATATGATGTATGATGTATAGATGCACAAATGTTGAAATGATGTAGACTAAATGTAGAGTGTATGATGTAAGATGTAAGACATATGACGTGAGATGTATGAAGAGTCACAATGTGTAGTATCTATTGTGTAGTGTGTGGGGTTCATGTGTAGTATGCCCTCAACATTCAAGTGTGAACTGAAGCACAAGAGTGTTTCATCAGGTAATGGTTAATGTATGTGGTGTAGATGACTATGTAAATGCTAGAATATGGATATATGTAAATTTGAGTGTGAGACAATTTTTGATATTAGGCTGATGGGGATGGGGTAATGTGTAAATGCTATGCCCCCAAATACAGAAGATAAGAAATCCATCATGTAATTTCATCTAAGAGATTGTTAGTTTTAGGGTCAAAATCATATGGATAGGCATTAAAGACCTGATAAGAAATGGTGTCAAGTTGATCATGTAATGAGCCATTAAGATGCATTATACATACCCATAACATCTTCCTCATTAGAAAAAGGAGGAATTGGACTACCGTGTGTGCATACCATCAACTGATATTTAGTGTATAGACAAGAAATGAAATATTAAAAATAAAGAAATGACCAAAAGGCATGGGGAAAGAGATGTCTATATGATAAGGACCAAGAGTACACCTAATGTAATCAAGCCATTATTACCCTAATGTAAGTGGTGCAGATAGAAGATCATGTGTGAGAAAGATTGCAAGGTGAAATACACAGAGGCCATAAGTGTCCATGAGGTGAAAAAACCCATGATAAAGATGAGGAGCGTATGGTGTAGGATAAATCTCCTCAAAAGAAAATCCTAATCGATCCAAACCCTCATGTGTGCATATAGTTTCATTACAAGTAAGATCAAATGGAATATGCTCCCAATATGAATTATTCATGAAAAGTGTGCAAGTAAAAGGTGGGCATGCTTTGGTGGAGGTGGTAAATGTGAAGGAGTAGGTGATAGAGTGATGTTCATAGGATAGACAAACTCTTGATAAGGAATCATAGTAGTAGTACTAGTAGGTGGTGTAAGAGAGACTTCATATTTTCTAAAAATGCCACCTTCAAGTGGTGGAAAATGAGGTAGTTCATCCATTGGTTGAGGTTCCTTAGTAATATCAATACGTAGGATAGGAAGAGTAGTATTAGGATCTCATTCATAATATTTGTAAGTGTCATTGTCACGAAGGACAACATATTCAACACCCTTATGCATGAATTTGACACAACAATGTACAGTAGAGGAAACGACTTACATGGCATGAAGCCACAACCTACTAGGTAAAAATTTATATGAGACTAAAAATAAGTGACAAAGAAGACTATGTGGAGAGTTTTGGACCTATAGTAATAGGAAGAACAACATGACCTATGTATGGGTGAACTAAACCATCATATGCATGAAGTGAGAGAGATGATGGACTAACATCACAAGCAGAAATACCTATCTTCTCAAGAAATGACATGGGACATAAGTTGAGTTCAGATCCATTGTCAACTAAAGTATGCTTAATACCCATATTGAAGATGTGAATCATGATATGCAAGGGTGGTTCATTGTCAAAAGTGTTAAGATCAGTAGGAAGATTAGACTTGAATGTTATGTGTTGAGAAAATGCATCTAAAAAAGTTTGATAAACTGATTCAGGATGCATATCAGCATGAATGCGAGTAGTAGCAAGAAGATGTTAGACTCTATTCCTTACATCATGATGTGTAAGAAAATAATAGTGTATGGAGATGCTCATGATGACTATAATTTTAGAATGATAAGCAAAGAATGAGGATCCTAAAAGTGTGAAGATCAAATTCGGGTTCACCAAAATGATTAACTAAAATTTGGAATTATTAGTTAATATAATATTAAGAACATCAATAAATAATAGATAAATGCATAAAGAAAATGACCCAAACAATTAAGTAAATAGAAATATGAAACCCTAATGAGAAAAGAGGGTTAGGAAGAGCTTAGCTGATTTGGTTATTGCTTGAAGTTGTGTCCAGTGAAGACTAGATAAAAAGAATACAGGAATGAATACATAGAAGCTACACAAAAGCACAAATATGAAACATTAGGCTAGATTGGGGTGCTTGGAGATGAACAAGGGCACCGTGGGTGCCATGTTATGTAGAAATAACCTAAAACCATCGTATGAGTTGTCAATGGATGTTTTCATGTGTTCTCTTCTTGTCACACTAAATTCTTTGAAGCTGCTCTAGATCTTGTTGTAAATCAAAAATGAATGTGAAAAGCTGTAAAACCCCAAGACAAGCATAAAACCACTAAAAAAAAACAGATGCATATGAAGGGGTTAGGCCATCCTCAAAGCAGCCACAATGGCAAACTTACTATCTAAGTGTTGCACTACATCTCGAGACCCGATGTAGTTCTGTGTGTGTGTGTGTGTGTGTGTGTGTGTGTGTGTGTGTGTGTGTGTGTGTGTGTGTGTGTGTGTGCGTGTGTGCAATCATGCCCTATGTGCTCTTGTGCTAATCACACTTTGTGAAAGTAGCAAGAAATAACTATATGTATGTTGGCAAGAAAAATTGTAGGGTAGATAAATCTTTGGGTTTCTTTCCAACCCTCTAGAAGTTGAAGTCCCTCTACTTAGATGGTGCAACTTATGTATTTACAAGCACTTTAAAAGTGGATTTTCCTAGTGGCCTTGTGGTTAGGGATCTAACAAGGGCACTCATGACTGACCCTACAGAAAGATAACAATCTCTTGCTAGAGATGAATTTGTTAAGAGAGTAGGAAATGGAGTGAGAATGTTAAGGGGGAGAAATGAATGTCACAAATAGATGTTCAAATCCCTACTCACACTAGTTAGAAATATTACACATGTATTTTTAAAGAAGAAAACAACATGATTTTGGGGCTTGGCTAGAGGAAACCATACATACAAAGACGTACACATTCGTATGCCTTGGAAAACATAAAATTCTTCCTTTATTAGCTTGCAAAATCACAGTTGTACATAGTGAGGAATTGAAGAAATGTGAGGTGGAGAAAACAAAAGAAAATCAGCTATCTCTTTGTTCCTTCACAAGAATTACTCTCTCATGAGATTACAAATTGACAACTAGCTAAGAAGAATCCCAAATGAGGGGCTCATTACAATTTATAGAGAAGGAATGACTCTTCATCTTCCTGATGACACTTCATATGCCCTATTTCTAACTTTATAATTTTCATATTTCTAAAAATATTAAGTCCCTTTTATAAAATTAAGGTGACTTAATTTTACATTATGTTTCTAAATTCACTTTTAATTGACTTAAAGGCATATTAAAAAGTGAAACCCCAACATGAAATTAGAACATTGAAGAGAGAGAAAGTTTGGGGAAAATGAAGAGAAGAGAGAGAAGAAATGAGATTTTACTCCTGATGAATTCCATTGATTTTGACCATTGGAATGCTCTAATGCAATGAAACTCAGAATCTATGAATCCTTTACACCTTGAGAAATTCCTTTGGATGGTTCATAGACACCTTTTGTTAAGTTTTTAAGAACACTATTGAATGATTTTTTTGATGACAACAAACACAACTCATGAAGATCCCTTCTAAAGAAATAGGATCTCAAAAAATGACCCTATCAGGCTGAATGTAATGTTAGTCAATGACCGCAACCTTCACCTCACACATGATACTTCTGTAACTAGAGCCAAGAAGTGAGTGTCAAAAGACACTATCGAGTTCCCTAAGATGGATCTCAAATGCCTTGTGAGAAATGACTATATATGATCCTGAATGATGATGTTGACCTGAATGATCCTCCCTCTATGTCTCATTGTGTAAAAACCACCCTTTGAGTGTGACTTACTATTAATAGCAAGTTCCCAGATGGGAGACTTACTATTTTTAGTAAGAGGTGATTTTTTCCTCTTCTTGACCATCTTGATGTGATGAACTTATTCATTCACTCCTATGTACATTGCCTTCACCTTGACCACTTCTTGGGGTGACTTACTATTTCTAGTAAGCACCCATATAGGGAACTTACTATTTTTAGTAAGTTTTTTTGTTTCGTTTTCTGCTCTAGACAATCGTTTTGACTTCTTGATGATCCTTAGTGAATGATGATGAATTTCCAAACATAACAAGTCGTATAAAAGTCTTACTATTTTTGGAAAGTGGATTTTTGGTGCTTGGTTTATGATGGAGCACATATTTTTGGACTCATATTTTCATCGCGATCTTATCCTCCGAATTTCACTTGATTTTTCCTGCCAGAAAGATTGAAAACAAAAATGAAATATTTACCTAGCAAGAGCTTCAAGCACAAAGCTACCATGACAGACCATTAATGGAGTCATGAAGATTTTTGCAGGTCTAATTTTCACCTTTGATTATGACGAAAGTGACTCCATTGGGATAGGTTTTTCACTTGGAGTCAATGGGAAAATTTCTAGCTTGATTCCATTGTCGGATTGATGGGAAATTTGACGAATGTGAGCTAGGGCATGAAAAGTGGTTTTTTATTGGAAAAAATGATTCAGGGCACCATTTGATCTCCTATTTATTGCATCTTGATCATCTTAAAAATGAGGAATTCTGCAAAAGATGACATCTCGATTCATGCTCTAGATTGAGAGAAACGAGCATTTCTCTGTTTTTGACTACGAGGGTTTTCTTGATGAAAATATTCTTTTTCTTCATTTTTCACCATTTTAATCCATTATTTTTGTGGTTTTTGTGTTTCTGGATAAAGAGGGATTTCTTGGAGTGGTTTTAACAATGAAGGCTAGGAATTTTGGGGAAATTTTGACAAAGCATTACGGCAAGGTATGGAGATGTGGGGGAGAAATGCGAAAAATGGCTATCTCCTAATATTTATATGCCAAATTGGAAGGGGGATGGGATGAATTTTTTTGTCCCTTTCATCACTTTTTCCAAAGGGATGAATGTGACATCAATTTCTACTTCGCACCTCATCGCAACACTTGTCCGTTTTTTATTTTATGTGCACTTTGGAGAGGGGCTGAACTTTAGCATTTGGGAGCTGAATTTTGGGGGCATGAGGAATCAAGGGGCTTAAGTGGGATGAATTAATTTTTTGTACCCTATTTACATTTTCTAAATTTATGAAAGGTATATGAAATTTCCTTGTGTATGTGGAGTTCACACTTAGCAAACATGCGTCTTTGGGAGAGGGAAGGCTTAAACTAGCTCTCAAGGGCTTAAGCGGAAATACAGGAGGTCACGTTGGTTTTATAGGGGCTTAAAAGGGTTGGGTGAATTTTTTTCCATATGTATCTTTTATAAAGGGATGAAAGGTACATTAAATTCCTCCATCTCTTGGTGTGACACGTGTCCACCTTGAAAAATGACTAAGTACCGAAGAGTGCCCCTTGAGAGCGAACTTGTGAAAGCCATATTTGGAGTTCCCAGTGGATGTTTTTATGAAATTTTATATGATTTTGAATGTAAATGTCCTTTTGAATCCAATGGTTGGGGTCTCAACTCCTTATTCATCCATTTGAGTAGTGAAAATTAGGAATTCTGTTATGGCTCTATAACTAAGCATAGTAAAAAATGGATGTAGACATATCACGCTAGGTGTTGTGAAAAATATTATTCCACCATCTTGTATTGATCTTAATTACCATTCCATAGATATATTTTTATATCCTAATTCCTTATAGAACTCTAGGAATTTCTTCCTAAAGCTCAGTGCTTTTTAACATTGTGTCGTTGCCTAGGCCTGAGAACCCGCTTCTGGTGGACCTACCCCAAAACTTCCAAATCTTCCTTGAATCTTAAAAAATAATTTCCTTGATGTTATTATCCCTTGAATAATCCTCCATGATGTATTTTTCTCCTTTGATCTGCTCCAGGGGTGGTGCATGGGTCCTAGGAAGGTTGATGGTAGCCCTTCCCAAAATTGCTTGATTGTTTGAATGTTCCAAAAGATCCTAAATCACCTAGGGGAAAATTTTTACTTTCCTAAATCACCTAGGGGGACACTTGAAATTCACATAGGGATCATTTGACTAATAGGATAGGACTAGTGTCTTAGGAAGGTATGAATTTTAAAATTTTTGACACTGTGGTCCATTGTCATGCTTGAAAATTGGAAATTTTCCTATTGCACATTTCAATTGAAAAAGTGTAGAAATGTAATAAAATGGTGGATGGAATAGAATAAACTTCCCTCTTATAAAATTTTATACAAATGAACCAACCTTTTTCCTTGTGATGGAGCTAGATGGATGAAAATGGAGCCTTTGATGGATGGAACCTTAGGTGATGATAGTAGTGCTTAGTGCTTGATCCCTTATTCTGGTCTCTTAACTTTATATTTATACGTTTTTTGTTCTAATTTTGTAATTAACCCGAAAAGGGTGAACACTAAAAAGATAGAAATATCAAATGGCTAGAAAGTGCCCAAAAAGTGGCAGGAAAGTGTAAAAAGGCTCAGGGCACCTGGGACAACCTAGTAAGAGGTAGAATGATTGAAAAGGACAAAAATAGATTGGGTAAGTACGTACTAAAGGTCCGCAGATGATGGCAGAAAGAAAATTAAAATGGACAAAGGATAGGGGTTAATTAGTACTTTCTTCACTCATAAAACATATGAATAAAAGTATGAGACTGTGACTAAATAATGCCTGAAGTGTTTGATTTTGTGTCTACATAGTCTAGTTCGCTAAAAAGATGAAAAAATAATAATTAAAAGGTTCCTAATAGAAATTAATTAAACAAAACCACAAAGTAGACTAAATTAGAATGAATGAGTTGATTAGTTAAACCAATGTTTTTTGTTTTGTGTTTGGTACTAAAGTAAACTTTTGGCAATAGACAATCTAATTTAACGAATGAATAAAATTAAAACACACATAAGGATGATAATAAAAAGATTAACTGAGATAAATTCTTAACTTAAGATAAAAATATAAAAATATAAAAAATAACAAACCCTAAGTTTTTAAACTATATTATAAATCGAATACTACAGATTAATTTATAAACCTAAAAACTATGAGGTGTCGACTTTATTATTTTTTTCATGGTTTGTTGCGAGGTTGAAGCATCGAGTGAGCGACATGCACAGGGAAGTTCGGGGAGCTATGGTGAGGGTTCGTAGGAAAGGGATGGCTACATAGGGAGGGTGGCATAGAGAGGGATGGCGGTGTGAAGCCGAGGTAGAGTGTTGAGTGGTGAGGGTTTGCAGGGGGTCGGTGTATGGGATGGGTGATTTAGGGAAATCCGAAAAGCTTAGCTTGGGGAAGGGAACTCGACAGAGTCGGGGTATGGTTTAGGGCTCGGGGGTGGAATCCAAGATTAGGGTGAGTCCTGTAGGGTAGGTATTTGAGTTTGTGGCGATTTGAAGGGAGGGGTTGGGTGTAGGTAGGTTAGCATAGGTAGTCTGTGGGGTGGGGAGCCTGGGGAACTTGTGGGGAGTTGGGAGGATGTGGATTGGTGAGGGAGTTAGGGGACCATATCAAGGAGGAAACTCACTAATCTGCATGGGGAGGTGGGGTGTGTATGGGACCGGGGAGGGTAAATAGGGATAGGGTTTTAAGTTTATTTTTATTCCTATTTTTTCTTTAATTTATTTTTATACTAATTTTCCTAATAAAATCTAATTTGTTTGATGTTTTTGTGAATGATTTTTAATAGGGTACAACAGTTAAAAAAATTAACTATAACTAAGAATGCAACTAAACTTGGAGGAAAATCACTGTAAACACACACGGGATCAAATTTTAAAACTAATTTATTTGCACTTCGAAATTGCAGCAAATACCATAAATCAATATAAAATTATAAAATACCGGTAAGAATATGTTATATTTTTTATCTTATAAACTATGGTTGTTTCCAAATGATCTTAGGAGCTTCCACAACACGAAAACACACCAATAGTAAAATTAATAAAAAAATGAAACAAAAATGGAATAATATGGGTGTGAGTCCCACCTGGGCATGCCAAAATAAAGACAATGAAAAATAATAGTAAATGGAAGATAGACAAACTGCAAACCTCCCTATAGCTTTCCAATGCAACCTCAATGTAAGGTTGAGTGAAGCTTTAGAGCTTGTATAACCTTGTAAAATGACTGATTGTGGGTTATATTGAATGACCTCCAAAGTGGGGATGTAATTACTATGAACACAACTTTGGGAGCTTCCAATATGTAGATATTGGAGAAAAATTGTCGAGTAATTGTGTTATAAATCCAAGAGGATTTGTAAGAGGATGAGATTGCATTTTATAGAGGCTAAGTTGGTTGGAATTTGGTTACTTATAGTTGAATGCACATGATATTTTTAGCGATTGAGAGGACTAAACAATTGCGGGAAGAATAAATGCCATGTAGGGTACTAAATGAATTTAGTTAGCGAAGTTGCATCTTGAAAGGTGGTTTTACATGCAATTGAATTTCCCCCACCTTTCTATAATTCTAAAAGTATAGTTTATTGGACTTGTGAAGTGGAGTCCATGTGGAGTTGACTGGAATGAGGATGTGGAGTCCAAGTAGGGTCCAAGTGGTTTTTATAATGTGCACACTAATTAATTAATCATTTAATCAATAAATGAAAATTAAATAAGCTAATAGAGGTACTAACGATTAATTTAGTTAATCCAAAGGGGCATAAGTGCATGAATAATTAATTTAGTTAATCAATTGTAAAGGAGTGAATAACATGATGCACTAGGATAAGATGGAAACCAGTGTGTAATTTAGGTGTCTACACTAAATATTAGCTAGTTATAGTTTTTGTGAACAATCAATTAGTACATGTATGCATGAATTATGCAACCAATAATATTTCATATCTTCATATTTATATGTTGTCAAACTGTAGTTTGTTGAGAAACAAACGATGTAACGTCCTCAATTTAGTACATTAGAACAAGATTTTTTTTTTTTTTTGATAGGTGCATCCTAGTTCTAAATACATAATTTAGAACTCTCAGATCATAACAATCATTCTTATAACAGATAACCATATGCAGCTGTGATGACTCGGAGTACCTCCGATCTATTCATTCCATGACTCGGTAATCTACCGATCTATTCATGAGTATCAAAGAGTTGGCATTTTTATTTTAACACATCACTCTTGCGGTTCTCTTCCCTAATCCAGGATTCAGAATGCTCTATCCAAGGAACCTATTTGAATAATTGTTACCATTATTCATCGGCATCTCGTCCCTTAGACTAGGTGACATGGGACAACGCAATTAGCAGCTTGCGATACTTTGGCCAAAGATTTGAAACATACTGCTTATGTCTCGTATTCCTTGACGGCATACTCATCAATCTGAATATGTCCTTCACCCCATTCTTATGATATTTAGAATGTCTTACACCGACTTCTCATCGGCCCTCCCGTCCCAAGTTATTTACTCAGAACGGATTAATAATATGACAATGATATAAGGATGTTCTCAAGAACTAGGGATACGTTGACATCTTGGGTCAACCCAAGCTAACCCTATGTGTCAAGTTATCCCGAGTCTCGGGGCAGCCTCGTATCATAACAACATTCCTAACAAATCCCGGAGTAAAAACTTGTTCGAGTTAAGGTGTAAATCTTAACGATCAATGTAAAGGGTTCGTCGCCATAAGTCACTGCATTGTTGTATCTTCGAGAAGATCCTAATCTTCTCGAAGGTACAACCCTGTAGTTGACTTGTGCCATCAACCTTCAATTCGCCTCGAAAAGATTTGCTTAACTTTAAGGTGTTACTTACATTGAGTTAAAGTTATACTTTAAGACGCTCCTTTTAGGGTAGTCTTTTCCCAACCCCCGGGTTCCTCACCTAAGAATTTCCTTTCTTATTAAGACCCATTTTACAAAGAGAAGTTATTAAGGTTTGAGGTCTCATCAAGGAGTTCATTGATAAATAGTAATCTAAATCAACGAAATTGGGCAATAGCCCTAAATCTTCTCATAAGGTTGCTAACCATACCCTTTTAGGTTTATATCAGTTCTCATAACTGAAATACATCTTACTTATTAGTATTAAGATATAGTGATTTAAAATCAAATTAAGGCGTTGTCTTGACTTAGACCAAGATTAGGGAGTAATAATTTATTCAGCCCATTCAGCTTCCTGTTGAGGTTTATTTTAACCTTAGCTTCTCGAAAGACAGTGATCTAAATTCCAATTTAGCTTTAGATAGAACATAACAGAACTACTAAACATTCACAAGTATTCAGTCACATAATCTTTACAAAGCTTACTTAGAGAATCCCAAATGTCTCCAAGGTATACAATAATAACAATGCTCTTAAAATCATTCGAACCGAAGAAGTTCAATCCATCAAGATACGAATGCAAAAACATAAGTAACAAATATCTCATTTCATTCATTTCTAAGCTAATCAAATACATTTTATGCATTCAACATATTTGATACAATACTCAACAGCAAAAGAACATCTTTCTTCAAGTAGTACATTTAGAGAATCAAGTTGGAATTCATCATAAAACCAAATTAAACAATCTGAACATCATATCAGATGTGCGTGCTTTTACCACTTACAAAGAACCATACGCAAAAATTGTCAACACGGTCGGTTCGGTGAACCGAGCATGATAAGACTTCGATTCTTAAAACAATTGCAATCCACCAATTGTTCTCATTAAACAACCTGTTTAAATGAAATCATTTCTTCAAATTCCAAACATAAATCAGGTTATTCATCTTCTTATATTAGAGACTAAGAACAAATGAATACAACCATTCTAAAGACAACAAAACTCCTACCAAAATGTTTCTAACAATTACTCAAAGGCGATTTATAACATTCAACAATCTCAACTGTCGTAATTTCCTTTTAATCATACATTATTTTAATGGTATTGACAAGTATACCTACTTATACAAAGAACACACATTTTATACCGGTCTCTCCATACAATACCACGATCACATTGTTCTTGTTATGCCCTTACCGTAGAGATCGCATAAGGATACAAGGAGAAAGC
Organism: Taxus wallichiana var. yunnanensis; assembly: GCA_018340775.1. NCBI lineage: Eukaryota > Viridiplantae > Streptophyta > Pinopsida > Cupressales > Taxaceae > Taxus > Taxus wallichiana. The sequence goes on along the minus strand of CM031244.1, from coordinate 209,936,706 downwards.
ACATAAAGTTTCCAGACTAGAGAGAGAGTATTTTCTTATTCCTCTTATTACACATCAACATATAATTTACAGCTCAGGAGAAGGAAACAGAGTAAATCAGATTCCCATTTCAATCATGTTCTAGACTGTACCGACTCCTCTAGAATAACGCAATTACTTTTACGCATGCGATTAAAACAGTCGAGATCACAAGAAGAAACTACAGTTTCATCTAAATTCATTAATAAAAATCACCTGTAGCTATTAAGCATTACAAGAGCTCTCGCGACAAAGCAAAAGAAAAATAATCCAACCATGAAAGACTCAACAAACCTTTTCCATATCATTCATCAACATGAAAATACCCAACGCCATCACCTGACATGGTTCAGCTAAGAGCTCTTTGTTTCAGTCAAACGTGAGACAAGATATCATTAAAAACAAATGACGTTTCCATATGTAAATACAGTGACATTCACACTGAGAAACATGCACAGCTTCATTCAATTGAAACAAATCCCTAGGATTATACAACAAGGACCTATATTAGAAGCCGATTTCAAGAAAAATAATCAAGGTCTTCTGAAGTTTGAATTCCATAACAATAATTTCCTCAAAGTTTCATCCAAGATCGAGCTACTACAAAATACTACGGGGTCTCAAACAGAGTCAAGTTTGTAAAGAAAAACCCATCCTTTAATTCCTGAAGTGAAATGAATATAACACAACAATGTTAAGAAAGAGTGCATACGATATGTATGCACAGTGAGAACTTAAATGGAGAATCGTGCCAACTCGCATCATATCAAGGACTCCAATAGACTCAAAACCAATGAGTATCCACAACAAGCTTTGCGCAGAAAGTCGATAACATACTATCCATTTCAAGGATTCCAACAATATGCACAACAAAACGTCTACAGAAGTTAAAAACATAAGTTACGTTTCAAGGACTCAAAAGGAGTCGAAACCATATAGTATTCTCAACTAAACTTCTACGAAGTTGAAACATACTATCCATTTCAAAAATTCCAACAATATCAAGCTAAAAGTATTCACTAAAAACTTCAATGAAGTGAAACATACTATCCATTTCAAGAATTCCAACGATATCATGCTAAAAAGTATCCACTTGCTAAACTTCAATAGAAGTCAAAACATACGAAACATTACAAAGATTCACACTTTGAGTCATTTTCGTATATAATCCTTGCAACTTTCAACAGATTCTAACCCAAAATCGAAAACATAGTAAGGACCTCGACAATAGTCACATTCAAGTAGTATAATCACAGTAAGCATTCCAAACAAAAGAAACTTCAAGAATTCAGAGCAAGATTCAACAGGATTCAACAACAATAAGAGCATAGCCGGGTCTTTAATCGAAATGAATCCAAAAGGAAGAATAAATAGCAGTAACATTCCAACAAAGTCATCGAATAACCCAAGATTCCTAATTCCACAGGAAAAGAAGAACCAAAACATTGCTTCAAACCAGTTTGAATGAAATCACACTGAACAAAGTTGTTTTAATGAAAGCATTTGGAGTAAAGCCAGATTTTTAAAAGTTAGGGCCTAACATGCCTGGTAATGTCGCTTAAAAATATGAAGAAGACCTCTGAATGTGCTCACGCCTTCTCCTCTTCTTCCACGATAGATTTAGCAACAATAATTTGTTACCCTCATGTCTTATAAACTTTCCCCGATAAAGAAAAGAGCTAGATAATCTCATAGTTGCCATGCAACACAAAGTAGACTGGTTTGAAGAACCAGTGATCAAACAGAGAGAAAACCGGAGCGTATGGAAAACCAAACAACCAACTAGTTTTCCATTTGCATGCCTTCCCGAGCAATCCGTGCTCGGGAACCGAAGTTCATCAATGACATTAACTCCAAGATTCCCACCCAATCTCCATTGCCACCGACCGCCAAAGTTGGCGATTGACAAATGAAAACAAATGACCATTCCCAGATTTGGCGACTCTGCCACGTCGGTCTCAATAGCCATTTGAAATCTCCGCCATATCCCTTGTCCTTCTTGCTTATCCACTTCATTTAATGCCATGGAAACCACCGCCCATGACTCGCACCCCTTCATAGGTCCCCCTTCATCCATGATCATTAGTTAGGTTAGAAACATAGGTTAGATCTTACGGTAAGACATTAGTCTTACTTCCATAGTGCTTAGGTAGCTAACCTTAGGAGCATTAAACCTATAGTTTAGGGCTAGGTTAGTTTAGCAATAATTCAACCCATAGGTTATAGTTTAGGTTAAGGTTATTAACCTTAACGAATCCATTCTAGGTCTCACAAGTAGGATTGTTCAGTAAGAACCAACAGGTATAACATTCCTGAAATGGATTCTATCCGACATTGATAATAAGCTTGCAGTATACACTAGAATTTATTACCTGGCTTAAGGTCTAGGCCTTCCTGATATTACGATATCGGGAACCAATTCATTTAACACGATCAACCTGAGTTAGACTCCGGAATTGCTTATTCAACACATTCAGACCTTGCAACTTTCGTAAGGTCTATAATTTTTTGTTCATCTAGAATAAACTTAAAACATCTCTTGGATCAATGTAACTGATCCAAGGCTGAGTCATAAAGACGGATAAATCCACAATTCCTCTCAAAATCATATTGAACTCAGGTGCTAAAAATGAAAGAAATAAAAGAGTCCAAGCATATCCTGACTCAGTCAAAGATCTTCAAGAGCAAAGAAGATACAATCCATATCAAGCTTGACTTCACAATCAAAGGAACACATCCTTTTACAGAAGAAATCATATATCAACACTTGAATGGTTAGGAGGTAGTAAATAATAGTTCGGGTGTTACATGCTTCCCTCTTAAAAGATTCATCATCTCGATGATTACATATTTGATTTACCTTTAGGTCAACCAATTTATTATTTCACAATACAATAAGACTATTTCCAACTTGAATAGTTCCGAGAAATCAATGTCACGATACATTTTATTTAGATGAATAATGTTTTCTTCAATCGGCTTTTATATAGACATGAAAAAAAAGATAAGTTCATAAAAAATGTTTTGTCAACAGATTTCATTCTGTTGAAAAAGAAAAGGAAAAGAAATTTTCATCTCTTCCAGATTTTCCAAATTTGCACTTTCTTCATTAAACTGGTCCGACTGGACCTTACATTGTTGTATTTCACGATTTCTCAAATGCAATTGGTGAGTTTCCAGACTCGTGTGGGTTTAACCACGATTATTCCTAGGTCTTGGACCTGCAAGGAATTCCAATTTAAGACATGTGACAAATCTGAAATGTATTTCTTAAGCAAAGAAATATGGAAAACATCATGCATGCGAGACAAAGTAGGTGGTAATGCTAATCGATAAGCTACAGGATTGATTATTTCGACAATTTTGAAAGGTCCCACGTAACAAGGTGACAACTTGGCAGCCTTGCCAAAATTTATAGAAATCTTTCTAGGTTTAACACGAAGAAAAACCTTCTCACCAAGCTCAAACCTTCGATCAACCCGCTTAAGGTCAGCATAGCTCTTCTGCCTATCTACTGCTTCCTTTAATCATTCACGAATCAACTTAACTTGCTGTTCCATTTTAGTGAGGATCTCTGGTCCAATTACCACTCTATCCTCAATACTATCCCAACTAACAGGGGTTCTGCACTTCCTTCCATAAAGTGCTTCAAAAGGTGCCATTTTAAGAGATGAGTGATAAGTGTTGTTGTATGTGAATTCAACTAGTGGAAGATACTCTTCCCATTTATCTTTGTTGGTCCATGCAATACATTCGTAACATATCTTCCAACACTTGATTTACTCTCTCGGTTTGTCCATCCGTTTCGGATGATATGCAAAACTGAAGTTTAGTTTCGTTCAAGAGTCTGTATTAAGCGTTTGCCAAAATCTTGACGTCATTTTAGGATCCCCGTCGAGGATATAATCAATTCGGTACACCATGTAACCTGAAAAATTTCATGCACGAATCTTTTGGCCAACAGGTGAATCATCCTTTAGATTTCCAGTGATGAAATGAGCTACCTTAGTTAGTTTATCTACAACTACCAGGATAACATCATGTTTATTCCTGGACATAGGTAACCCTTGTACAAAGTCCATGCTTATTACTTGCCATTTGTCTTTGCGGTATGCTATGTGGATATAATATTCCAAAGAGGGTGCATGTGTTCTACCTTAACCCGCTGACATTCCAGACAATGAGTCACAAAATCAATAACATCCTTTTTCATACCTTTCCAAAAGTATTTTTGTTTTAGATCAGCGAGCATTTTTGTGATACCCGGGTGTCCAGAGAAGGGCGAATTATGAAATTCAACTAACAACTTCTTTCTCAAATCATTCAAAGATAGTACGTATACCCTATTTTCGTAACGTAAGATTCCTTCATTATCAAAATGAAAACCTTTATACCTTTCATCATTAGGTTCTGCGCAGTAAGTTACCGCTTTTACTTCTTCGAAAGTATATATCGATCTCGAGGCACTTTTTACCTCATCCTTAAACCGAGTTCTTAAAGTTATAAGAGTAGAAATGTGCTTCCTACGACTTAGAGCATCTCCGCTACCCTATTCTCTTTCCCTTTGATGTAGCTAATATCAAAATCATATTGAGATAAAAACTCTAACCACCTTCTCTATCGGCATTTAGATTAAAGGTGAGTGAAAATATATTTCAGTCCTAAGTGATCGGGTTTTCAACTCTAAAGGTTTCCCAAGTAAATAGTGTCTCCGGACTTCAAGCGCATGAACAATGACAGCAAGCTCCAAATCATGAGGAGCATAATTCAGCTCATGTAACTTAAGTTTCCTACTTTCATATGCTATGACTTGATCATTTTGTAACAAAACACCTCCAAGGCCTTCCCCAGAAGCATCCGTTACAACAGTAAAGCTCCCATTAGGGTCTAGTACAGCTAATATAGGTGTGGAAGTCAACTGGCTTTTCAGACTTTTGAAAGCAGTTTCACACTTATCATTCCAAATAAATTTCTTATCCTTCTTCTGCAATGAAGTTATCGGTGCAACCACTTTAGAAAAATCCTTAACAAATTTTCTATAATAACCAGCAAGACCCATGAAGCTTCTTACTTCGTGCACATTCTTTGGTGCAGGCCACTCAGTTATTGCCACTATTTTTGAAGGATCTATAGCAATTCCTTCTTTACTAATGACATGACCCAAATAGTGAACTTCTGTATCAAAGAAAGAACATTTGGATAATTTACCATACAACTTTCTTTTTCTCAAAATTCCCAAAACTATCTTCAAATGCTCATTGTGTTCCTCGAAATTTTTAGAATATATGAGAATATTGTCCAAGAATACAAGTACAAACTTGTCCAAGTATTCTTGAAAGATATTATTCATTAAGTTCATAAAAGCTGTGGGTACATTAGTTAATCCAAAGGGTAGAACCGTGAATTCATAATGTCCGTACCTTGTTCAAAAATCTGTTTTATGAATATATTCTTCTCTAATCCTTAATTGATGATAGCGGATCAAAGATCTATCTTAGAATAAATCACTGCCCCACGCATCTAATCAAATAGATCGTCGATCCTTGGAAGTGGGTATCTATTCTTGATTGTTGCTTTGTTCAACATCCGATAATCAATACACAACCTAAGTGTTCCATCCTTCTTTTTCACAAATATTACTGGCGCTCCCCAAGGTGAAACACTTGGTCTAATCAAACCCTTAGACAAAATTTCTTGCAATTGTGCCTTAAGCTCGACTAACTCTGTAGTAGTCATCCGATAAGGTGCTTTGGAAATAGGTTCCGTTCCTGGTTTGATTTCGATGGTGAAGTCAAATTCCCTCTTGGGTGGTAAACCTAGTAATTCCTCCGGAAAAACGTCTTTGAAACTTTGCAACAGTGGAAATCGTTTCATGGAATCACCATCTTCTTCTGAAAATTCAGATATCTTTACTACATAAAGGGTACATCCTTTGTTTTTAGCCTTTTTAAGCTACATATAATGACAATTTTCTTATCGAAATTTCCCGTTTCACACCTTGAATCTCTGCTTTGCCTTGACCCAATCATCTAAACATTTTATATTCTTTTCATAGCAGTCTACTTTTGTTTTATGGTCTGCTAACCAATTGATACCGATGACAATGTCATACAATCCCAAAGGTGTAACATAGAGGTCAACTTCGGTGGAAAAGTTAGGTAAGTCAAGGACTGCCCCAAAAAGACACATACTCACCGTATGAACAGAATTATTACCGTCATCAGATACCCAAGATTTATTCATTTTTCCAGCCTTTCTTTTAAGTTTAGAAGCAAGTTTACTAGCAATAAAACATTCAAGAGCTCTCGTATCAAAAAAATAGTGCGGGTATGCCAAATAACTTACCCGGAACTTCTATAGGTGTCACTTACTTTTCAAGCTTGCTTGTCTCTGCATCGCAGCATGTATCTTATGCTTGATGATTATGATCATCCTTCTTCAAAGGGCACCGATTTGCGTAGTGGTCTTTGCCATAATTGTAATGTGACCTCCTACGAGGTACCTTTTTAGGCTCAAAATTGCCTCCACCTTGTAATTATCACGTTTTCCTCCATAGGGCTTCGCCATTGTTATAATTTTTGGCAAAATTATCCCTTACATTTCCAGCAGGCTTATTTGCTACTGTTTTCTTACTATTATCCCCTTGAAACTTACTTCTATTTCCAAACTTTTTCCATGGGCCCTTTTTGGGTGCAAGTGAAGTTGAAGAAGGGTTTGCAATCTTCTTCCACACTTCCTCTTTATGAGTAGAAATAGCCTTTAATTTCTGTTCCTGTCTTATGGCCTTTTCAACAACCCCTTCCATAGTGGTAGGGCTATGAACATCAACCTCTCCTCCTATTACGGGATTTAGTCCCATGATGAATTTCCGTATTTCGAACTTCTCGTCGGTTTGATATCTTTGCGGTACATACTTGAGGAGTTTTATAAACCACTCGGTAAGATTCTGGCCACTTAGCTTCCCTTGAGCTAAGTTCTAGGATTCGTCATTTTCTGATCATAGAAAAGTTGTGGCAGCCAACGTTGCCTAAAATAGCCCTTAAATTAATCCCAAGTAATATTGGTCTCATCAATATTTAGCTCAGCTTTACGACTATCCCACCATGAAGATGCTTCATGGGAAAGCCGATAGGCTCCCAAATAGCTTTGGTTTCTCTCGAGAAGTTTCTTATTGCAAATTACTTCTCCATTTCATTGAGCCAGTTCTCAGCTCCATCTCCTAATGTGGTGCCATCATATTTAGGTGGACTTATCCTTTTTATATCATTAGTGAGTTCCGCTGCCAACCTGGCCTTTTTGTTTTCTGGTTGGACAGGTGCATTTCCAACATTATTATCAACACCCATATCGGGGTGTCCTCAGGAGGTTGCTGATTGTTGTTACCAGCTTCATCTTCCTCCTCATTTCCCATTACTTGCTGTTCAAGTACAACCAAACGATCTCTTGTGTCCAATAGGGCAGCAAGGATCTCATCAAGCTTTTGGGTTGTTGCCGCCCCTCCTTTTGGTGGAGCATTATTCGCAACGTTTCCTCTTGTTCTAACCATTTTCTGTTACAAGAAAATTTAGGTTTTTATCAGATTATGGACACAATAGGTCCAAGAGTGTAACCTTCAAACTCCGATACCAAGATGTAACGTCCTCAATTTAGTACATTAGAACAATAATTTTTTTTTGATAGGTGCATCCTAGTTCTAAATACATAATTTAGAACTCTCAGATCATAACAATCATTCTTATAACAGATAACCATATGCAGCTGTGATGACTCGGAGTACCTCTGATCTATTCATTCCATGACTCGGTAATCTACCGATCTATTCATGAGTATCAAAGAGTTGGCATTTTTATTTTAACACATCACTCTTGCGGTTCTCTTCCCTAATCCGGGATTCAGAATGCTCTGTCCAAGGAACCTATCTAAATAATTGTTACCATTATTCATCGGCATCTCGTCCCTCAGACTAGGTGACATGGGACAACGCAATCAGCAGCTTGCGATACTTTGGCCAAAGATTTGAAACATACTGCTTATGTCTCGTATTCCTTGACGGCATACTCGTCAATCTGGAATACGTCCTTCACCCCATTCCTATGTTATGTAGAATGTCTTACACTGACTTCTGTCAGCCTCCCCTGTCCCAAGTTATTCACTCAGGAACGGATTAATAATATGACAATGATATAAGGATGTTCTCAAGAACTAGGGATACGCTGACATACTGGGTCAACCCTAGTTAACCCTGTGTGTCAAGGTACCCCGAGTCTCTAGGGCAGCCTCATATCATGACCACATTCCTAACCAGTCCCAGAGTAAAAACTTGTTCGAGTTTAAGGTGTAAATCTTAATGATCAATGCAAAGGGTGTCACCATAAGTCACCTGCATTGTTGTATCTTCGAGAAGATCCTAATCTTCTCTAAGGTACAACCCTGCAGTTGACTTGTGCCATCAACCTTCAATTCCGCCTCGAAAAGATCTACTTAACTTTAAGGTGTTACTTACGTTGAGTTAAAGTTATACTTTAAGACGCTCCTTTTAGGGTAGTCTTTTCCCAACCCCTGGGTTCCTCACCTTAGAATTGCCTTTCTTATTAAGACCCATTTCACAAAGAGAAGTTATTAAGATTTGAGTTCTCATCAAGGAGTTCATTGATAAACAAGTAATCTAAATCAACGAAATTGGGCAATAGCCCTAAATCTTCTCATAAGGTGCTAACCATACCCTTTTAGGTTTATATCAGTTCTCATAACTGGAATACATCTTACTTATTAGTATTAAGATATAGTGATTTAAAATCAAATTAAGGCGTTGTCTTGACTTAGATCAAGATTAGGGAGTAATAATTTATTCAGCCCATTCAGCTTCCTGTTGAGGTTTATTTTAACCTTAGCTTCTCGAAAGACAGTGATCTAAATTCCAATTTAGCTTTAGATAGAACATAACAGAACTACTAAACATTCACAAGTATTCAGTCACATAATCTTTGCAAAGCTTACTTAGAGAATCCCAAATGTCTCCAAGGTATACAATAATAACAATGCTCTTAAAATCATTCGAACCGAAGAAGTTCAATCCATCAAGATACGAATGCAAACACATAAGTAACAAATACCTCATTTCATTCATTTCTAAGCTAATCAAATACATTTTATGCATTCAACATATTTGATACAATACTCAACAACAAAAGAACATCTTTCTTCAAGTAGTACATTTAGAGAATCAAGTTGGAATTCATCATAAAACCAAATTAAACAATCTAAACATCATATCAGATCTGTGTGCCTTTACCACTTACGGCAACCATCTGCAAAAATTGTCAACATGGGTCAGTTCGGTGAACTGAGCATGATAAGCACTAATTCTTAAAACAATTGCAATCCACCAATTGTTCTCATTAAACAACCTGTTTAAATGAAATCATTTCTTCAAATTCCAAACATAAATCAAAGTTATTCATCTTCTTATATTAGAGACTAAGAACAAATGAATACAACCATTCTAAAGACAACAAAACTCCTACTGAGAATGTTTCTAACAATTACTCAAAGGCAGTTTATAACATTCAACAAGCTTAACTGTGGTAATTTCCTTTTAATCATACATTATTTTAATGGTATTGACAAGTATACCTACTTATACAAAGAACACACATTTTATACCAGTCTCTCCATACAATACCACAGTTTATTCTTGTTATGCCCTTATGTAGAGATCGCATAAGGATGCAAGGAGAAAACACATAAAGTTTCCAGACTAGGAGAGAGAGAGTATTTTCTTATTCCTCTTATTACACATCAACATATAATTTATCAGATCAGGAGAAGGAAATAGAGTAAATCAGATTCCCATTTCAATCATGTTCTAGACTGTACCGACTCCTCTAGAATAACACAATTACTTTTACGCATGTGATTAAAACAGTCGAGATCACAAGAAGAAACTACAGTTTCATCTAAATTCATTAATAAAAATCACCTGTAGCTATTAAGCATTACAAGAGCTCTCACGAAAAAGTAAAAAAAAAATAATCCAACCATGAAAGACTCAACAAACCTTTTCCATATCATTCATCAACATGAAAATACCCAATGCCATCGCCCGACATGGTTTGGCCTAAGAGCTCTTTGTTTCACCAAATGCGAGACAAGATATCATTAAAAACAAATGACGTTTCCATATGCAAATACAATGACATTCACACCGAGTCGAAAGTCAAACATGCATAGCTTCATTCAACCGAAAGAAATCCCTACGATTATACAAAGAAGGACCTATATTAGAAGCCGATTTCAAGAAAAATAATCTTAAGGTCTTCACGTGAAGCCGAATTCCATAACAATAATTTCCTTAAATTTTCATCGAAATCAAGCTACTATGAAATACAACAGGTCTCAAACAGAGTCAAGTTTGTAAAGAAAAACCCATCCTTTAATTCCACAGTGAACAAAATATAACGCAACAATGTTAAGAAAGAGTCGTATGATATGTATGCACAAATGAGAACTTAAATGGAGAATCGTGCCAACTCGCATCATATCAAGGACTCCAACAGACTCAAAACCAATGAGTATCCACAACAAGCTTCGCAGAAGTCGATAACATACTATCCATTTCAAGGATTCCAACAAGATGCACAACAAAAACTTACGAAGTTAAAAACATAAGTTACGTTTCAAGGACTCAAAAGGAGTCGAAACCATATAGTATTCTCAACTAAAATTCTACATAAGTCGAAACATACTATCCATTTCAAAAATTCCAACAATATCATGCTAAAAAGTATTCACTGAAAAACTTCAACAGAAGTCGAAACATACTATCCATTTCAAGAATTCCAATAATATCATGCTAAAAGTATCCACTGCAAAACTTCAACAGAAGTCAAAACATACGAAACATTACAAAGACTCACACTGAGTCATTTTCGTATTTAATCCTTGTAACTTTCAACAGATTCTATCCCAAAATCGCAAACACAGTAAGGACCTAGACAATAGTCGTATTCAAGTAGTATAATCACAGCAAGCATTCCAAACAAAAGAAACTTCAAGAATTCACAGCAAGATTCAACAGGATTCAACAACAATAAGAGCATAGCCGGGTCTTTAATCGAAATGAATCCAAAAGGAAGAATAAATACAATAACATTCCAACAAAGTCATCGAATAACCCGAGATTCCTAATTCCATAGGAAAAGAAGAACGAAAACATTTCTTCAAACCAACTGAACTGAAATCACCTAAACAGAGTTGTTTTAATGAAAGCATTTGGAGTAAAGCCAGATTTTTAAAAGTTAGGGCCTAACATGCTTGGTAATGTCGCTTAAAAATCTGAAGAAGACCTCTGAATTTGCTCACGCCTTCTCCTCTTCTTCCATGATAGATTTAGCAACAATAATTTGTTACCCTCATGTCTTATAAACTTTCCCCGACAGAGAAAAGAGCTAGATAATCTCATAGTTGCCATGCAACACAAAGTAGACTGGTTCGAAGAACCAGTGATCAAACAGAGAGAAAACCGGAGCGTATGGAAAACCAAACAACCAACTAGTTTTCCATTTGCATGCCTTCCCGAGCAATCCGTGCTCGGGAACCGAAGTTCATCAATGACATTAACTCCAAGATTCCCGCCCAATCTCCATTGCCACCGACCGCCAAAGTTGGCAATTGACAAATGAAAACAAACAACCATTCCCATTTGGCAACTCGCTACATCGGTCTCAATAGCCATTTGAAATCTCCGCCATATCCCTTGTCCTTCTTGCTTATCCACTTCATTTAATGCCATGGAAACCACCGCCCATGGCTCGCACCCTTCATAGGTCCCCTTCATCCATGATCATTAGTTAGGTTAGAAACATAGGTTAGATCTTACGGTAAGACATTAGTCTTACTTCCATAGTGCTTAGGTAGCTAACCTTAGGAGCATTAAACCTATAGTTTAGGGCTAGGTTAGTTTAGCAATAATTCAACCCATAGGTTATAGTTTAGGTTAAGGTTATTAACCTTAACGAATGCATTCTAGGTCTCACAATTACGATCATTCAAAGAAGAACCAACAGGTATAACATTCCCGAAATGGATTCTATCGGAATTGATAATAAGCTTGCAGTATACACCAGAATTTATTACCTGGCTTAAGGTCTAGGCCTTCCTGATATTACGATATCGGGAACCAATTCATTTAACACGATCAACCTGAGTTAGACTCTGGAATTGCTTATTCAACACATTCAGACCTTGCAACTTTCGTAAGGTCTATAATTTTTTGTTCATCCAGAATAAACTTAAAACATCTCTTGGATCAATGCAACTGATCCAAGGCTGAGTCATAAAGATGGATAAATCCACAATTCCTCCCGAAATCATATTGAACTCAGGTGCTAAAAATGAAAGAAATAAAAGAGTCCAAGCATATCCTGACTCAGTCAAAGATCTTCAAGAGAAAAGAAGATACAATCCATATCAAGCATGACTTCACAATCAAAGGAACACATCCTTTTACAGAAAAAATCATATATCAACACTTGAATGGTTAGGAGGTAGTAACAATAGTTCAGTGGTGTTACATTAGTTATAGTTTTTGTGAACAATCGGTTAGTACATGTATGCATGAATTATGGAACCAATAATATTTCATATCTTCATATTTATATGTTGTCAAACCGTAGTTTTTTTGAGAAACAAACGATATCACCTATATTAACATGTGCTCCCATATACTTGGTATGAAATAATATAAGAGTATGAAATATTGGTAGAAGCTATTATGGAGTGAGAATTGGGAATAATGTACTTATTTACATTGTTGAAGAAATGATAATATTTCTCCTTTTGTGTGTTTTCCATTACTAAATATTATGTGTGTGCAAGTGATTTGTTGTTGTGGTACTATGTTCTAGATAATCATGTGGATGACTTGTTCCTCCTTAAAAATTTATATGGTATTATATCTCTAGGAGTATTTCTAGTTGTAAATTCTCAAGATTTTACATGTTCTTAGTAGGAATTTTTTGACATGTGCTATTTTTATATCTAGTACAATTGTCTTATAGAAGAGTTTATCTTATATATATATATATATATATATATATATATTATTGGCATATGGTTTACATCAGTAGATCATCACTACATTTTGGGTATTTTCAAACCCATGTTGTGATTAGTTTTGATCCACTTTGAAACATCTCCATAGTTTGAAAGTTATTATGGATCAAATTTTATAGGCATCGCTTCATTGTTCAATTTGTTTTTTTCAGGGTCATATGTACCTTATACCTATATAAAAATAAGTGTTATAGTTTGGAATTATAATATTTGGATATTATATCATTTTCATTGGATGAATTCCTACAAAGTAATCCATACTCACGCAAGAGGTCATTCTTAACTTGTCCTTGTTTTATTTCTTGGCATTCAGTTGCACCATTTCATTCTCTTATTTGGATTGACATTGATCTTAGAGTAATCTACATAAAATATTGGATAGAATTTACTTTGATTGCATTTGAACCAAACACATTTTACAATGAGACAACAAGCTTTTAATATTATGAATGTTGTGTTTGGGACTAGTTCTCATCCTAACTCCTTTTTTTTACTAATTGCATACAACCATCACCACCACATCACCCTCCATGTAAAGCTAACATGTTTTCCATGCTAACATAATATTGGATTTAGTGATTCCTTAACCATTTTTCACCTTGCACTATGGATTTGACGATTCACCATCCCTTAACCTCTCCCACCGATCGGGCCAACTATCTTCCACCATAAATTCGAAAAGGTGTTATTTCATTTTTATTTATTGTAAAACTCAATATTTGAAAAAAAAGGCTTAATATAAGTTAAACCACATTGATCTTCAATTTGTGTTTAACATCGTTGGGTGTATTATATTTTGCTAAAACTTTGATTAATAATATCGGGTGACTACAAAGTTGTAAAAGTTGTAAAATGGGATAATGTTGTTTAAGTACAAGACCACACCATTACATAGTGATTTAATTTTTAAGGATGCTTTTGTTTAACTATTATAAATGGAGGAGACCATTTTTTCATTAAGGAACATTACTAAGTTATTTTTGATGAAACAAATGGCACTTTTTTCCTTTTTAAGTATTATTCTACACAACATACTTTTCTCCTATTCATCACCGTTTTAGGCCACTTTTTTTTAATTGTACTTATATTTTAGGACACATTATTGGTGTTACCTGACATCCATATTTGACCATTATTTTCACTTTTGGAGGCGTACTTGAATTATTTGTCACTTTTTTATTGTTAAGAGGTACAAGAAGATATTTTCATCAAGAAAACTTGCATTGGGTTTATTTTTCCCCATCCTTCATATTGAAGGAGTTTTTTTGTTTATGAGGGTATATTTTATCCTCCTTGACTTGTTATTGTGACAAAAGATACATCCTTATTCAAACCCATCAACACCTCAACCTATGACACATGGAAGATGGAGATAAATATGCATCTACATATGAAATGCTTTTGGATATTTGTATTTAGTGAATTTCCAAAATGTATAGATGAGGAGGGTATCATGTAGATTTCTTACAAGATGAGGAACTTTGTTTCATTGTCCTCAATTTTTCAAATAGTTTGAAATCTCAAATTGTACATGCCACATCATCTAAGGAAGTTTGGTATGTTATTGTAACATATCTGTGGAGGTCACTTCACCTATGATTGTTCCTCTTCTTGCACCTCCCTAGCTCAGTGAGGATCATTTTGTTAGTGAAATGCTTGATGTACCTTATCCTCCTATTTATGAGGATGTGATTATTGATGGTGATATGCATGAGAAATATTTGGAATCTCCTCCTCCTCTTATTTTTGTTTTGTGACCTCATTGTTTACTTCTTATTAAGTGCACGCTTTGTTGATGGTGATAATCATGAGGCACCTCTTACTCCTCATTTATTTCTATTCCTCCTACTAATTATGTTTTATGTGAGGACATGATTATTTAGGATTCGGCACCTCCACCATCACTTATAGATATAATGGAAAAGTTACCATCAACACCTCCTTCTTTAGGTGATCATATGTAGTAGATACCTATAATAGAAAAATATTGGACTTGAAGCATGCAACCCATGAATATGCATTTTTGTTTATTGTTCTTGTTTGTGTGATTACTTATCATGTACACACTAAGGGGGAATGTTATATAAATATTGTTTATTTGATATTATATGTGGTGTTATGAGTTGTAATAACAAATCATATTGTTATTACGTGTTGTAATAGTTAGTTTCTAAAAATAAAGAGGTATGAGAGATATTCTTGGGTAAATTACATTTTATAGTTAGAAATTAACTACTCATGATATTATTATGAGTGATTAAAGGAGATAGGTTTTGACTCCTACTTTTTAGTTGTAGGAGATAATTACACTATATATGTAACCTCTCTCTTTGTGAATATGAATCCATTATCTAAAGATTATTTTGTGTGAACAAATTTTTGTAATGTGAAAACCATAAACCAAATGTACGCAAAATTATGATGATAAACATTTGGGATTTCCTCTCTTCAAATGGAAAAATAATTCAAGTTGTTCAAATTCATTGTTGGATTGTTTCCATAAAAGTTTTTTTAGTGGAAAAGTTCCCTTTTAACCCAAGTAGGAAAATTCCAACTTTTAAAAATCTCTAATAAAAGTTTTTCATTTTATCTCATGTTTCTTTTCAAAATTCCTCTCAATAACATAAGAGCCATTGAGTAGATTCAAAAACATTTTCTTTAGTCAGGGACTAAGGAAAATTCAAGAATACCCTTAGTATCTTGGGATAGATTTACCCTTCCCATTACTCATTGGGGTTTGTGTCTTAGGAATATAAATCTAATGAATAAGGAACTTACAGTTAAAGTGGGTTGGAGACTTATGAAGGAATATAGTCTACAAGATATAATCTTAGAGGAAGAGTATATGAATAATAATAAGGATAAGGATAATTTTCTTATTATTGAAGATCATAATTTTGGATCCACCATATAGAATGGCCTGATCAAATGTTGTGCTATTCTCAAAAAGGAAGTAAGAGGGAAGTTGGAAATGTTCTAAAGTCTACTTCTAAAAGGATACTTAGCTTCATGATATCACCTTGTAGTCCATTGAACCTTGAAAAGGTTTTTTTCTCACTTCAAGGAAACCATTGGAGAAAATGTTAGAAACTATTGGATTAGAATGAATGGAGGATGGAAGTGGAATAAATTGAATATGGAAAACATAAGCCTATGGATTCTATGAGTCTTAAATACTCTAAACAAAGAATTAGATATGACCCATATTTTCTCTATTCCCAAAAATGATGAAGTAGTATGGGCCAATAGTGATCATGGGGAGTATAGTGTGCAAACTAGCTATTTAATGGAGCTAAACCCAAGGAAAGAGATCTTTAAATGGAATGATATATGGGACAAACATCTCATTTCTAAAGTTAACATTTTTATGGCTTGATGTCCAAGATAAGAGGTTGACTATAGATAATCTTGTGAAAATAGGCATAATTATTCCTAATATGTGTATCTCATGTGAAAAATTTAATGAGTCAGTTAACCATATATTTCATGGTTTATCCTTTTATGTATCACATTATGGGGAAATTTCTTTCCTTTTCTGGTCTTAATTGGGTGATTCTAGGTACAATAACATATTTTATTAGTTAATAGAAATCTCCCTTCTTTTTTTCTATTGTAAAAAGACTTGGAGGTTTTCCTTTCCTCATATTTTATAGGGTGCGTGTAAAGAGAGGAACATAATAATATTTAAAGGGAAAAAATATTAGGATGATATTTTGGGGAAGTGTGACATCTAGGTTATTTATAAAACTTTATCCTACACCAAAATTTGTAAGGGTGGTAAGATTCAAAATCAAGAGGTCCAACAAGATTGCAGATAGAATATGGATATCTCTAATAACAATGAAGAGGGAATCATAAAGGATATACATTTGGTTAAATGAAATTTCCCTCCATTGGGAAGGATTAAACTTAACTTTGATGAAACCTCCAAGAGTAACCCAAGTAAAGCTAGTGTCAGAAGTCTTAAGGTATTGTAGAGGAAATATGGTTGTTTCCTATGTTGGGCCTATGGGAATACAAAAAAATCACAATGTTGAGGCTGCTTATGCGGTTCTTTGGGGCATACTTCTAGCCAAATCAATTAAATTTAGAAAAACTATTATAGAAGGATATTCCATAAATATTTTCAATCTTCTTAAAGGTGTATCTAAATTCAGCTAGACAATATGCAATTTTATATAAGAATGCTCTAAGTTGATAAAGGAATTTGATGAATTCATTTTGAAGCATACTATTTTTGTACGGATATTTTTTCCAATGTTGGGGTAGATCATGAAGGACTTGCTAACTGGATCACTATTGAAGAAATATATGATGATGTCAATGCTAAATTCAATGAAGATAAAATTTGTTATTAACATGATATCAAAGTTTCATTTCTTTCACTTTAAAGGCATTTTTAACTATTTTTGAATGCAAGTGAAGTATATGGTATATAATATCTTTGAAAAGGAGAGTTATGATATTTTCACTCATGTAAACCATTATAGACTAAGACTAGATATCAGCAAGGGTGTGAGTGTTTCCATAGTGAATTAAAAGTGTAGAAAATAAAGCTTTTTTGGCTATTCTAGTTCATTGTGTTTTGTCTTCAAGAAGTATACTATTATGGATGGTGAGCGCTATGTGTTGAAGATTCTTCTTACCATGATCTCATGTAGAATGTGATAATTTATTATTTTTTATAGAAAGGTGGTCTCATAAGCTACATTGAATGCATTAGAGGAAATGACCAATTATAGCTATGGAGATATCCAAATCTTGGGATTATTGATGGTTAACATGAGAGGATTCAAAATCAAGGTCACATAGGAGATGGTTGCTGCGGATACTAGAATGCTAATAAATAGAATGGATATTTTTATGGATATGATCAAGAAGAAAGTCTAAAACTATGAATTTTCAAGTCGAGGGAGAGGATACATGAAATGGAAGATGGTGTGTCACGCACCTCTCTTCCTTTTCCATGGGCAAAATTATGCATATAGATAATAAAGTATATCACATTGGATGGAAAAAAATTCATAATCCATAGCCATCATTTCTCTCTCCTCAATCATTTTAGACATGGTAAGAGGTTGAGTATTCCTTTTTACTTGTATATGTCTCTAAATGTTTTGATTAAATATTCTCAAGTTGAAAAGGTTGAGTTTCCACTCCACTAGTCCCTGATTTTCCTAATTTTTAAGTCAGGAAAGGAAAACCCTATGTTTCAAGTGAGAGTTTCCCAGATAGTGGAAAATGGTTTTGATTAATGATGATGATAGTGGGGAAGGATATTTAGAGAGAATTTGAGCCTTTCTAAAAAATAGATTAAGGTTATAAATAGGAAGATGATTAATACTTATCATGATGATGATAAAGGTAATGTCATTCTTAGGGAAACTTCCAATCTTGAATAGTTGTTCATAGTTATGGGAACCTGTATGCACCTAAAATTACATGTGCTACATTGTCAGAAAATGGTTACAAAAGTCCCTAATGATGATTCATGTACTTTTAGAAGGTGTTCAAGTTCTTAAACCCATTCGCAATGTATATTTGTAGCCTAGACATCCTTACTTAGATTTTTTATGCTTTCTTCCAGATTCTTGCTTCATTTTGTTCATGGTTTGACCTTTAGTGCTAAGAATGTTTCCCTACCTAGGTAGCAGTTCTGAAACCACCACCTAGGTAGGGTGGCAGTCATGTGCACTTTTTCTATAATTATTCATGTGTGATTTTAACATGCGTGATTTCACTTAACATGACTTATAAGGCACGTTTGTGAACCAAATTGCCTAAAATTAGTCTTGATTTCTTTGTATTACGTATCTCTTCTATTTTTAAAATATATTTAATTAATTTGAAATACATCTTCACCCAATGATTTGGCACTCCAAGGATGCTTTGTGCATGAAGGAACATCCCATCCAATTCCTATATAATTAGTTCTTGTTTTCAAACAAAGTGCCTGAGAATTCTATCTATCTTGCATAGTATTGCTGCTACAATCCTGTTGGAAATTGTATAGGCAAGATCTATTCACTTGTGTTATCTCTCTTCAACCCGCATTACAACCAGACTAACTTCAAGATGCCATTACTCAAGCATCTTCTCCTGTTACTACCTTTACATTCCCAGTTCCTTGGACTCATATGGAAACACATAGAAATAAAGGGAAAAACTGAGGGGAAAAATATAGATACAACCAAATTTTCCAAATCTCTTGCATATCCAAGGTTGGATTTATTTGTTTGTTTGCTTCATTTTTCAAATCATCAATTCTAAATTATTCATTTCAAATACATATCAAAGAGAGTAACAAAATTTTTCATTTTAGTTGATTAGGAAATTAAAAATAGAGAAAATCATTAGAAAGCTTGCCCTTTGACATTACCGAGGAAGTAGTGGGGACTAATAACCCTTTTAGGGTTATGATTTGTTCTCTACCTATGAGGTAGGGTTTGAAGGGTTTTGATTAAATTAGTTTAGTTTTTTTAGATTTAGTTTCACATACTTGCAAACGTAATTAACTACAACTAGCTGATTTCTTGTATTTAATTTTGTTTATTAGATTAGAAACATTGTTTAAAAAACCGAAAAAGATCACAAATATTTACTTTTATTAGATTAGTTTTCTTCCATTGTTTTTTAGATATACCATGAAAATACCAAAAAACATAGATTAAATTTCTTGTGATAGTTAGTTTGTTTTATCAAAATCAATTAAATTCATTTCCCATGACCATTAAAGGTCCACAACAAGAGAAAAAGTTCGGTTGTGATCCATTGGTCCTACAACCCAACGGGCGAGTTGTTGACCAAAATTGATATGGGTTTACATTTTTTAGTTTTATGCACACCTACTAGGTATTCTGAGAAGATAGAACAATTAAAAACATTAAACATTGTAGCTAATCAAGCCTATGATTATTAGATTTCTCCTAGCAATAGGGTTTGATTATGCACATGACCATACAAGGACCACAACCTCCATGAGTTTATGGTTGTGATCCCTAGGTCCCATAACCCAACATGCCTTTCGACCAATCAAACATCGACACCTTTGGTTTATGTGCATCGCATTTAGATCATCGCCACTTCTACCTGACATCATTGCATAATTCTCGGTATTGAACATAATAGTCGATCATGCTAGGGATGTCTAGACTAGATTGTAAAATCACCCATAGTCCATGTGGTTTCATTACACCTCTCATTCTCACTTCCATGACCTTGTCGAGAAATCTATACGAGGCAGCCGCAGCAGTCACTTTCCACATGTTCCAAAACCAAAGAGACATAATCTCGATAGAGCTTGATATTAACTAGAGCCTCACGAGTAGCTATTGTATCTAATCGATCCATCACACCACTCTAGCTAAGGATGGCTTTCTTTGCCCTAAAATCACTGATCTCAATATTGCATGTTGAAGATATAAGGTTACCTTGTTAGCTTGTTCATCATTACCATACTCACATCCTTTTATATTCTACACCAACTGTCTCAGCATGACCTTCGGAATTTGGGTGTGATGAAGTTCACGTGTTGATTTTATTTCATACAGAACCTCTAAGGACACTTCTAGTATTACATTCTAGAATGAAGATGGGGATCTCAACAGGAATATCAAAATTATGGATAAGGTGGGAGATATATTTGTGATAACAAGTAAAGGGGTGGTCTCTAAAATGAAGAAGAATGATGAGGAAATTTAATTTCTTAAGATTGAAATCAAGAAGATCATGGCTTCTAATGTCATCCTAGAGAACATACTATAAATTCTAGAGAAAAACATGTTATGACTACTGAGTTAGAGGAAAATTTAAAAATGGGGTGGATTAATAAGAAGAATGATGATAGAGGGGATAAGAAAAAAATACCAATAAATATATGCTTTATGCTAAGGAAAATGAAATCGAGTACCCAAGTAGGAGGGAATCAAAAGAGAAAATTAATATGGGCGGCAAAAGGCTTGAGTGATATGGAAATTCAAGAAATTCATTATTTTTCCTTTTATCCGACTTATTGTTGATTTTTTTGTGTCTTCTCTTACTACTACTTAAAGGTATAAGATTTTAAAAACTGTGTATCCTTTTTGGATCAAGATTTTTAATCCTTATTTCTATTTTTTTATTTTTGTTTGGGTATATTTTAATATCTTTCTTGGGACTATATAAGGTTTTTGGATCCTTTCAATTTTTTTTTACCTAATCATAATATATATATATATATATATATATATATATAACCAACCAAAGATACTTTCCTTGTAAAATCATCCCATCAATCCCTTCATATACTATGTTTAATTTCCCCATCGATTAAATTTTCTAATTTCTTATCTATTTATTTACCATATAATCTTGTGTGCATGGTAACATTTGTTATAGGGTCAAATGAACCCCATATTTTCTTCAAGTTTTGTGTTGTATCCTACAACACACATCTCAAAATGGGATACAATGTAGAAAATATAAAATGTACCTATCTTAATGTCACGTCATTTAGAAAAACAAATAAAATAATATAAAATATAATAATCAATAAATACCACGAAAGAAACTAAAAATATAAACTAAGGTTGATTAAATATATGACACCCATTTAATTATCTCTATCCACTCACATTAAATCATGTCACAACACATTATGCACACACCATAAACATTTAATGAAATCCAACTACCATTTGCATATTTAATACACTAAGAACCCATAAATCATACACATCTCTCCCTCCAATAAATCTATATAAGGAGGTTCCTACCCCCTTTCATCCCCCTTGACATTTAAATACTCTAAAGAATATGTTTTCCTAACACATGTATTGTTTATTCATGGGTTTTTCAAATGAGGAAGAATATCATAGCATACTAACAAATATCATGACACGATCATATTTTGGATTCTCAATACATGTTCCAATCATGCATGTAATTGAATTGCAATGGTCTTGTGATTTTTAATAGCTACACTTGTGACTACATTTTGACTTGTTATTGATTTCATATAGACTACAATTATCAAAAATCATCAGTCATCATCAATAAACCATGTACCACAACTTAGTTCCATTAAGCCCCCATTTCATTTTAGTTTTCATTTATCATTACATGTATTTCATGTTATTTTATAAAATTTGAAAAGGTTGGGGATATGGCCAAGGTAGGTATCCTATCCATAAAATAATTATTAACTTTTCCCTAGTTTTATGATTGCATATTCATATTCAAGAGTTAGTCTACTTTATCCATGAATAAATTTACATGATGTCCCCATTATACATAATGTGACATAAGCCCTTATTTTTAACATAGCATGATTTAAGTCTTATTTGATTTCATATATCTATTTGTAGGGTAGCTCATTTCTTAGTATATACTCTCAAGCACTCTAAGTATTTGAGAAAAGGAAAAGTGTGTTTATACACTTAGGTACGCATTTCCTTTAACCTAGAAAATTGCATTTAATTGATTAAAGAGGGGGAAAATATAGACACCCAAATTTGAAATTTTGGTAGTTGATATTATTTTGGACTACATCCCTTATGTGTGGCTTGTGTAGGTAAAAAGAGATAATATAAACTATCCTAAGTTATCTTAGGCCATGTAATATTTTATCCCACCGCTCAAAAACCTACAAGAACACCTTTTTCAATAAAAATTCACCTCATTATTTTTATATACCTTAGCTTTATATTTTATTCCTCACTAGATATAATTAATTTTCTACAACATTGCTTTTATCATTTTCATATTTATTGCTTGTTGTTTCTCATTGAAAAGTTATAGTTTTTCACACTAGCTGACATCTTACTCAACTTTGATTTCATTATCTTATATTTCTGAAACCTTATAAAGGACCATCCATTAGGGACATGAGCACCTGGGTGGTATTGTCCCATCTGGGCACATGTGCCCTCTTTACATCTTTTCCTGATCTTTCAAATGTTACTTATTTCGTGTCTTATTTTATCCATCTTAGTCAACATTTCACTTGTTAATGATGAAAATTAAGGAAGGTATTCATATATACATGTATTATTTAACCTCGTTAGGGGACAAGCATTCAAGAGGCACAAACATATACAAGGAGATAATATTTTCTATCTACTACACCAAGGACTAGATTCTAGACTACATACTTCACTATCTGAGAAGGTTTTATTCTCGATTCTATACCACACATTTTCATTTGGGAGATAGTAGTTGTAACATGTTATATCTTTGTGTGAGTGGCACTACGAAATCATAACTCAATGGAAATTATTTCAATCAAACGAACACACAAGAACTACATAGAGTTTGAAATATAGTGCAATACTTAGTGAAAATCACATTAGGGTGACCACCAAGGTCATTCCAACTCAAGAATTTGCATTATTTTATTCATCTAATGTGTGCTTGATTATTGTGCAAGTTTCTAGGGTTTATTTTATAGGTTACATGTGTGACAAAGTAAATATGATGGGATACATGATGAATAAGGAGCACCATTAAGAGACATAGAAAGAACCAAATCCTAAGCACTTCCATAGACACGGTGCATATAAAAATGCTAGCACCTAGGTAGATATGGTAGATATGTCTTCTTCCAGGTGATCCCATCCCTGAGATCCATAATCATAAACAGATATTTCACAGCCTAGAATCTCCCCTTCTAGATCAGTCTGTAGTCTTGAATCGTCTAGACCTACAAATGTAAGTTGATTCATTCTCTAAACCCTATCTATCACTTTTGATTATATTTCATTTTTTTAATCTTTCTTTAATATTTTTATATTCCTTTAACCACCAATGTCGTTATCTTAGATTTAATTACATTAAATCATTTGGTGAACCTAATCTCTTACATGTCCATTTTTGATCCCTTCTTTCATGCCCATTACTCGTAGTAGTAGTTTTAGATCCCAAACCTATATTAATACTGGCCCATACACTCGAATATTCATTCTCCCATGGCTGACCCCATCAATGACAACATTCTTAGAAATTCCAAGAAGATCCCTCTTGAGGAAATCAAAGCATATGATAGTGAACATTCCTATGATGAATATACCCATGTTGATCAAACCCAATTAGATGCCCTTAACATTTTTTTCTTTGTAGTGCGTGATAATATGACCCATGTTTTACATATCCTTGATGCTCTATTGCTTCCCAAAGTGTTCCCATGATAATGAAACTGATAATATTATGACTTGTACCTTAGTACTCTCTACTAATACTACTTATTCTATCTCACTTTATTCCTTCTCGGACACAAAGTTCTCTAGAAATATACCTTGTTCTTATTTAATTCCGACCAGTTATACAAATAAAATTCAATATTTTCAACACAAAGTTTGAGATATTTAAATTCATGCATAAAATTACAATAAATGGTTTCAAAAATTTACCCCTTTTTTAATCCCGTAGGCTTCTCTCTCTATTATAGCATCTAGAAAGATAGTAAAAATAGGAGACATTAATTATGCCTTCGTACGTGCTTGGTTACAAATCCACATGTAGGTGAAAATTTTTCTCCTCGAATCTATCTTTGCTTAGTACACATGATATTTGAATGTTCTACAATTTAAAACAAAATCAACTACTTTGCATGCAATGTCAACTATTACTAAGTAATTGAATTTTTCAAAATAACTTAAAGTAATGGCTTTCAACTAGATTACTTAATTTTTACAATTCAACTTGATTACTTAATTACATTGTCTAGAAAAATGAGAAGAAGAAGAATAATAAACTATTCTAGTTGAAGATGCTTAGTCTTTATTTTTCTTTTTTTTTTGACCGTTATGGTGGTTTGACTTCTGCGTATTTTGTACTTGAAGTGTTTTTGCAATTTTTATCCTATATACCCTTTCCAAAATTATATTTTTGGATTCTAAGATGTAGGGCTTGATGAGACGTTTCTAGAAAGTCCAAGATCTCGAAAAATGGAGCACCTGGTCAAAATTTATGGCCATTCGGGTTTACAAAGTGTCATTCACGCCTTTCTTCTACTGATTTTGACCCCCATTACTGGAGATGTTTTTGTTGTGGGATTTCAACCCCTAATTGTTAAAAAAAAATTCTCCATATTATCCCACATAATCCCATACAAATCTTATTTTCATGATTATATGGTGAAGAGGAGGTCGAGAGCTTTCTAGAAAGTCTAAGATCTCGAAAAACAACACCTGGTCAAAAGTTATGGCCATTCGGGTTTTCAACCCTCATTCTTTGTCTTACTTCTTTGTCATAGGATTTCAACCCCCATTACTACCTTACTTCTCTTCTCTAAGGGTTTTGGATATTTTTTTACTTAGTCACTTTTAGAAGTAAAGTAACTTCATTTCTCTAGATTACTCTTGTTTTCTTCCCTTCTCTGAGGGTTTTTTGGACTGCTTTACTTAATTACTTTTAGAAGTAAAGTAACTTCATTTCTCTAGATTACTCTTACTTTCTTCCCTTCTCTAAGGGTTTTTGGACTTCTTTACTTAGTTAATTTTAGAATTAAAGTAAGTTTATTTCTCTGGATTACTTTTACTTTCTTCCCATCTCTCGAGGATTTTTGGACGGCTTTAGTTAGTTACTTTTAGAAGTAATTGACTTCATTTCTTTGGACTACTCTTCCTTTGTTCTCTTCTCGATATTTTTGGAGACTTCTTTACTTATTTTTATCTTTAATTTGCAATTGTGCTACATCAAAACTCTGCATTACTCTAAACCTCATTTTTTCCATATTTTCTTGATGTTTTCTATTTTTTTTATTTCTCTTGGACTGAGGAGTTAGGAAAAATAGTAGAGTGCCCCAAAGCCAAATTTTCCCATTTTACCGTTTTACTCAATTTTGGCTAAGTATTTAAATTTGAAGCCTAGAGAGAGAAGAGAAATTGCATCCAAATGGTTCCTATTGCCCTTAAAACATGAAAATTACATGTTTTGTCATATTCATCATTGAAGACCCATGAAAGTGCTCAAGTCCAATTTTCCTCGAGTTGTTCAATTTTTACAAGCAGTGTGAAAATGGAAAACATGGAATACACTGACAACAACAATAATTGGAAAACCTGAAATACACGATAGTAATAGTAGTTGGAAAAATCAAAATACATGGGTAGCATCAACAATTGGAAAACATGAAATACACTTGAAGTGAAAACAAGTAGAAAACTGAAATACACCGGCAATGTGAGTAGTAGTTGGAAAACCCAAAATACACTAGCAACAATAGTAGTTGGAAAACCCAAAATGCACCGGCACCACCAAAGCAGCTAAAAACTAAAAATACACTAGCAACAATAGCATTGAACACTTGAAATACACTAGTAGCAACAACGGTTTGAAAACCCAAAATACACCTGGTAACACCAGTAGTTAGAAAACCCAAAATACGCTAACAACATCAGTAATTGAAAAACAAAAATACACTTTGGCGTGTGCAATTGATAAACCTAAAATACACTGGAAGTAACAACATTTGTAAAACCAAAAATAAATTGGCAGCAACATCGGTTGGAAAACCCAAAATACACTAGCAATAATAAGCATTGGAAAACCCAAATACACTAGTCATAGCAGCAGTGAGGGGTCAGATTTCTAAAATACATAAGTAGTGGCATAAATTATCTTGTAAGAACTACTTTACTCAATGCTTTTAAAAGAATTAAAGTAGTTTTGTTTTCCCAAAAGAATAACTTTTAAAGTAAAGTAACCTAGAAAACCCACATTATTGATGAGCCAAATACTTAGCTTTTATATATTTTGAGCCATTTTGGGGAAGTGGGTATTTTTCAAATGTGACCAAGTAACCTCTTACAACCTCTTGAAGAAATCCTGAGCAAATATTAACAAGGAAAAAGACCCAAAATTTTAAAAGGCCTATCCCAATATTTTTAACTAAATTCTTTGAGGACACTAGAACTAAACATGCAATGACATGTGGCATACTACGATCGGATGAAGGATTCAAACGAATATCCATTTATTTTGTATTTATTTCCATGTGTCGGGGAACTCATTAGATGCGAGGGTTTGACGCACCACTCGGCATATTCGATAGGTTGTGTGTGTGACACACTCAATCTCACAAGTTAACACGTGGAACAATAGTTGGAGTGAAATATTTTATTTGGCACATGTAAGAGAAAGGGGGTAAAAATGTAGAATATGGGTGCACAAAAATAGGTACACATGAAATTAGGAAGAAAATTCATATATATGTAGAAATATGCAAGTATGCGGAAGGTGTGGGTATCTAGTTAAAGAAGTGTGCAACGACGGGAAGGAAGAAGAGGTGTGTAGAGGAAAAACATGAACAAAAAAGGTGAGCACAAGGATATGATGTGCCAAGAAAGAAAGAGGGGAATTAGTGCAAGTGATGTAATGCATGGGAATCGGGAAGAGGTAATATACGTGAATAGAGCATGCTAGGAAATTAGCCAAAATGGGAGGAAAATCCACAAAAGCATGACATAAAGCGGTGTGCTACCGTTGGAATGAAAGAGGATGTGTAAGGAGGAATAAAAGGGGATAGAAAAACAAGGAATAGAGACATAAGTGTGTGGAAGGAAGTGAAGGGAAGAGAAAATCACAAGGAATAAGAAGGAAGGGTGCACGAGGGTGTGTGTAAAGAACTGTAGCCAAGAAAAAGTGCCAAGATATAAAACCAAGAGTGTGCGCAACCTGAAAACTTGAACTCATAGCTAGAATGGAATTGTAAGTTGTCTAAATAACCAGGGTGGTTATTTTATACAATGGTTTGGCAACTTTTAGGGCCATCTACATGCTAAATAAAAGAGATCATTAGCCATAGAAGCATCCATTGGGCATGGAGTCTGCCTAAAAATATGAATTTATGATTTACAACTTGAAGAAAACCTCTAAAGTCACTTGAAAATGTTATCTAAACTCTATATGAAATTGTTTCTCTCATATGAAGGTGTTTAATCCTAGATTTTATGAGAGTGGAAAATTATGTAAGCAACTTCCCTCAACTAGATTGCCATCCGAGAAGTAACAAAAGAGAATGTGTAAGGGAGTGCATGAGAGGAAAGAACTATGTATAAATAACATAATGTATACAGAGAGCACTTGGAGGAATTGAAACTACTCTAATATATACAATGACTCAACATGAAAAATTAATGGAAGTGCTTGAGATAGATCCCATTGACTATGATTGATAACACATCTCCATCAAGATGAGACAACTTAAAAGAGTTAGCCTCTTTGCAAGAAATGACGATGTATGGGCCACTCCAAAGTGCATCAAACTTTGAACGGTGCCCTATTTTAGCTCTGTCAGCATCCCATTTCAAGCCCAGACTACCCACTTTGAAATCCTGAGACCTATCCATTTTTTCAAACCACTTCTTGGTTGACTGCTGATTTTTCTCTAACTTTATTATGGCAAAGTTTCTCAATTCTTCAAGTTTAACCAACTCTGTCATTCTAATTTCTCTTTGGTATGTGCCCTAAAACCCCAATTGTTTGACTAGCTCTAATGAAGGAAATTCTAGTGACAAAGGAAGTCTAGCCTCCTTTCCATAAACAATCTTGTAAGGTGAAGTACCTATTGCCTTCTTCACCATGATTCTATCTTCTCAGAGCATGTGCAAGACCTTTGTATGCCACTACCTCTAGTTGATATTCATTATTTGTTTCATGGTTCTAATCAGGTTCTTGTTAGTAGAATTTGTCAAGCCATTTCCCGAGGGTAATATATGGAAGACATCTTCAAATAGATACCAAGGCTAAGAGTCCAATTAGAAATTTTAGTACCAAGGAAGGCCTTTGCATTATTAGAGATAATGGTTTGAGGAATGCCAAACCTTATTACAATGCCTTTGAGAAAGTCAAAGATGACTGACTCGAGTTGATTCCCGAGTGTGAAAAATTCTATCCATCTAGTGAAGTAGTTCGTAGTTATTAGCATCTAATTGTGACCAATGCTCTAAGGAGGTTTGATCATGCCTATGAATTCAAGACCCATTGTATGGAAGGATGATCCGTTTGGATTGGTCGGAGGGGAAGTGCTGCCAATTTATTTTTTCCTGCAAAGAAAGCACAATATTTTCATTTTCCAACCCACTTATGTGCATCTACAAAGATGGTAGGCGAAGTATCTTTCCTTAATGATTTTTATTGTTGTTTGCGGTGAATTTTCCACCATATAATCCATCATGAAATTCTACTAACACTTTGTCAACCTGTATGCCATCAATACACCTTAGCAACACACCATCAAGATTTCATTTGAAGAGAAGGCCATCAATGAGTACATATGGAATAGATTGCATCCTTGGATGTCTTCTCTTTGCTTTGTTTAGTCCAGGAGGTTATGTCTCAAAAGAGAGAAATATTACTATGTCCTTCATCCAGGTGCACAAGTTAGGATTTCCATTTTGCTCAAGTTCAACGTGCAGAGGTTTTTCATCTAGAATCAATGAAGCCTCTTATTCATTTTGTGCATCCTTAGTAATCTTCGCAGACCATGTTACCTCTAACCAAATTTGTGGCTTTGATAATCACATCATACTCCATGATTTTGGTCACCCATCTTGCTTTCTTTTCACTTATTTCTTCTCCCATGATGAAGTCACTTACACGAGAGTGTGAAACTATTACCTTGACATGATTTGTGGTGAGCATACTTTTGAATTTATTTAGCATACGCATGATGGCGAAGACATGTTTTTCAATGTGAATATTTTTATATTCATAATCCTTCCATGTTTTATGAAGAAGGCCATTGGCTACTCAACCCTTTCTCATTTTCTTGTGGCAAGACAACAACAACACTTGCATCAACTCCATAAGCATAAAGGATGAAATCTTGTGAGTAATCTAGATTGATGAGTGTTCGTGCACAAGAAATTTATTGTTAGATTTTTGAAGCTTACTTTTCCTTATGTTTTCCACTTGAAGGTTATATCCTTCTTGAGGATGAGGGTGATATGCCTGAAAAAACCCATAAATTTAGGAATGAACCTCCTAAAAATATTGATTTTTACTAGGAATGAGTGCAAGGCATTTTTGTGCACTAGCAAAGAGAGAGAAAGGATGACCGAGATACACTTAGGATCAATGGAAATGACATCCTTTGAAACCACATTGACCAAAATCATTCCTTGCAGAATAGTAATTTTTCACTTCTTGGAGTTAAGAGATACCCCAAATTCTTTGCATATCTCAAATAATTTCTCCAGATGCATCATGTGATCCATGCTATGCTTTGAGAAGATAATTATGTCATCCAAGTAAAATAGGATGAACTCATTGATATATCCTTTAAAGGCAATGTCCATTTCTCTATGGAATGTTTTTCCTGCATTTGACAAACCAAAAGTCATTTTCTGATAGGAATATGTACCACATTTGGTTGTAAATGTTTTCTTGAATTAATCCTCTTCTTTGAACATGATATGATTGAAACTTGAATACCCATCCAATATGGAAAATCTTTACACGCCAGCCATGGTCTATAAAATCTGCTCCAAAGAAGGAAAATGATAATGATCCTTTAATGATGCCTTATTTAAAATATGAAATCAACACATAATCTGATTTTACCATTCTTTTTGTGCACTAGAACAAGATTTTCCACCCATGTGGATTACTTGATAGGAAAAATAATATTTTCCTCAATGAGTTTGGATAACTCCTTCCTTATGAGGGGATCTATTCTAGGATTGATTGTCCTCTACTTTTATCTGATGGGATTGATACTATGATCAAGGTCAATGAAGTGTTGAGAAACACTTGGATAGAATCCTTTGATGTATTCATACTCCCATGATAATATGTTGTTGGATTTCGACATAGAGATGAAGGCATGTTTCTCATCTCACACACATTCTTCACAAAACAACAACTCTTTTCGTGTGTGATAGTGACTAGATTACAATCTTCTTATGTGGCGTGCATGTACTTTTCTTCACCCTTGAACTCATTGTTAGGACTGAAAATATGCTCTAAGGTGACCAGCCCTTAGGTAATTTTTTTGACTTTAGTTGAATCACTTGGTCATCGTAGCTTTCATGCAAGTTAAATTTCATGTTTGAAGAGAACTCGGCCTCATTCGATTGAACTAGACAATCTATGAATCACCATCAAGAACTTCATTGAATTCATTATCTGGAATAGATGGCCTAATCACCATTTTGATATGTTGTGTATTGTCTTAGAAAAATCCTCAACATGTGAAAATTATGAGCCAATGGAAGCCATGTGTGTTGTTGCGGGATCACAAGCACCCCTGGATGTTGATCAGATTTCTAGGTTGATCACTCTAGCATCCAGTTTGATTGCACAACATGGAAACCTCTCTCCAAGTGTGGGACTTGTGGCGAGAGAGGAATCTCTAGATTAGAGGCTGGTTCCTCAAACTCCCTCGATTTAGATCTATATTTGCACAACTACAGAGGTTCAGATCCTAATCCTACTCTAAATTGCAAGGAGACAAGGATAGAAGTGCAAAAATTGAAACTAACTAAAGATGGTGATGCACCAAAAGGAGTGGTGAATATTTTTGTCATGCAAATAGACACAAACCAAAGATTGCAACATAAAATCATACACAGGCTGATAAGATATAATTTAGGATCTGAAATGAAGCAAATAATACAAACAAAGGACTGAAACCCATTCACAAAGCTTGCATTATCATTTCCAATGTCAAAACCACTGTATTACAACCTCAGAGAGGTAAAAAGCTGTTACAGTCTTTGAATAGGTCTGATTCTTCTCAACAATCACTTGTTGGAGGTGAAAGAAGAAGATTGCTATGCCAAAAAAGTATTCCACCCTTTTAAATGAGCCAAATCTGGCTTTTACATTGTATGGGTCGAGCCCAGGAGAGAGAAAACGTACAAAACGTGGGAGCCCATTCCTCATTGACTGCAAATGCATATAATCAGCATGGAGGGCCTTACAAACCCATACCCTACCATTTTTGACCGAATTGGAGGAGAATGCGACCCATTCTGTATTAAATTTGGTCGCTGAAATGTCACTTCTGGCCATGAACACGCGTCAGAGCCGTTTCTTAATTTTCTCTCTCCAGACTGAACCAAAATTCAAGATTGACCCCGAGAATCATGTAGAGAATTTTATAAGCTTTCCAATTATATAAAGAACGTGCAAATCTAAGCTTTGGATCGGAAGATATGGTGATCTGAAGATTTAGGGCACAAACAGGCAAAAATGGGTTTTGAAATTTTTTCCGTGCTTCGCCACTGGATGACACGTGTCGGGCACTAATTGGATGAGCAATTCTCTCTCCTTCCCTTGCCGTGGGTTTTCCTTGAAAGTTTTGACTTTTTGAACTTTTGGAAAAAAATTATTTTTCCCCGCATCCCGCCACTTGGGACACGTGGCATGATCGGATTGGAGGACGGGGGCACGGGGTCATCCTTCACCTTTTAGTTTTTGGCCCAAACTTTTGCCAAATTCTCTAATTCCTCCCGAGCTCCGCACTCCTTGCTCCTTAGGACACGTGTCCTCTTTTTATTGGCTTAGGCCAACGCTTCAAACCTTGCCCTTTGAATTTTGGACATTTTCCTTGTGACACGTGGCATTTCTTGATTCGTCTGCGGGCCGCTGGCTTTTCACGTCCCCTCACGTCCCTTTGGCTCGGTTGTCCCGAATCTTTGGGACAAATTCCTCCGATCCACCCGAATCGGGCTTCACATCCCTCATGAAGGTGAAGACACGTGGCATGATTTGATTGGCTCTCGGCTCCTTTGGCTCCCGTGTCGCCACGTGTACTTCTTGCCCGATTGTCCGGATGCTGGGACAAATTCTTCCAAACCGCCTGAAATGGGCTTCCTTGTCCCTCTTCACGGCCACTTCACCTTTTCACGTCCTTCGCGTCCTTACGGCCCGGATGTCCTAACCTGATCTGCACAACTATTAGTTGATTTTGCTTTTACCTTCAGACAGTTCACCTTTTCGCATCCTGCGCACCCCATGTACTCCCAACCTGTCTCAAGTCTTGCTGCCTGGGCGCTGGAGGCTTTTTTAGTTCACGCCCGACGTCCCAATGTCCCGAGGGCCGCCTGGACCAGGGACTTAGCCAATTTTTCATGATTTTTCTGGCCCAAGCTTATTTTTTACAATTTTTTCACTCTTTTTAGAACTTGCTCCTTTCTTCTTGGACGGAGAGTTAGAAAAAATCCAAGGGGACCCTAGAAACATGATTTTTTGCCTTGATTCAATTTATTTACCTAGGACTTGAGTATTCTGATGCATGTTATCAAATTTACCCTGCGGGTGAATTTTGGATAACAATTTGGCGACTTCAGTGGGGTCATTTACTGCTTTAGATGAAAAGACCAGTAGCTTGGAGCAGTCCATTGGGCATGGAGTCATCAAATATTATATTTAGAATCCCAACCGACTCGAGAATGTGTAAGGAGGAAGATGGAATACCACCGATGGAAGCAAGGACGTCAAAACATCTCCATGACAGGCAAGTTGTGCCAAAGCACTTAGGGAAAACAAAACTAACTCTACAACAAAACAATGTGCACAAGCACTTGGAGGAATGAAAATCTAATCTAATATTTACAAGGTAGTGAATTTCCCTCTAGGAAGCAACTCTTGAGATGGATTCCATTTATTGGAATCTGCGAGTTCTTCACCATCCAATGAGGCCAATTAGAAAGCATTGTTGTTCTTGCACTTCGTGACCATGTATGGTCCACTCGAAATGGCATCAAATTTTGAATGCCTTCCTAGTTTTGCTCTCGTCCACATCCCATTTCAACACTAGATCTCCAACTTGAAAAGATCTATCCTTGGCCTTCCTATCAAAGGTCTTTTTGATCAATGCTTGATCCTTTTCCATTACTTGGGATGCGATTTCGATCTCTTGCAACTCCGTCAACTCTGCATACCGACCTCCATGGGCTCAAACTCAAGCAACTCCAGCTGCTTCATGAGTTCTAATGTTGGCAACTCAAGTGACATGGGCAAGATTTCCTCTCTTCCATAGACAAGTTTGAATGGAGAGTTACCTGTGGATCTTTTGGGAGTTATCCTATCAGCCCATAAGGCTGATTTCAGTTTGGTATGCCAAGACCTCTGATTCTCATCAAGAGTCCTCCTAATGATCCTTAACAAGTTCTTGTTTGTAGACTCGGCCTAGCCATTACCTTGAGGGTAATAGTTTGATGAAGTGCTTAGGTAAATACCATTCTTGACAGCCCACTCAGTCACCTTAGATCCGATGAATGCCAATGCATTATCAGATATTATTGTAGTAGGTAAACCAAATCTGGTTGTTATCCCCTCATAAAATTCTAAGATGCTAGACTCATTTGCCTCTTTGAGTGCTCTTTGCTTCTATCCATTTGGTGAAGTAGTCCGTGGTGTCAAAATCCATTTGTGCCCTTGACTTGAATTGGGATTAATGAATCCAATGAAGTCCAAACCCCATTGCATGAATGGCTGGTCAACTGAGATTGGATGTAATGGAAGGGCAGCAAGTCTCTCTTTTCCTGTGAAGAATGCACAATTCTTACACCTCTTGATCCATGCATAGCAATCACTGAAGATTTTAGGCCAATAATAGTTGGCCTTCATGATTTTTAGAGCTATCACTCTTGGTGCAAAATGACCACCAACTGGTCCACCATAAAACTCTTCCAACACCCTTCGAATCTGATTTGTGCTAATGCATCTCAAAGAAACTCCATTCACATCTTTCTTGAACAAAACTCCATCAACAATGGCATACGGGATAGCCTCGCAATCAAGTGTCTCCTTTGGGTCTTGTTCATCTCACGGAGGGCATAGGCCGTACCTAGGAAGTGTATAATGCCTTGGGTCCAGCAAGGAGTGGGGCAGCATCATCTTTTTCTTGATTTCCACTTGGCTCATGGCTGTCTGGATCAAAACAACCTCTTCTTCATTGCATACTTCTTTTTGCTTCCCCAAAACCAGCTGCTCACACAATCCTTTCCCTCTTACCAGCTTGGTGATCTTGATCTCAATGTCATACTCCATGACATGGGTGATCCAACCTGCCCTTTTCTCATTCAAATCCTTGTTGAGGAGGAAGTCCTTAACCCCAACATGTGAGACCAGCAACTGGACCTTGTTGTTTGAGACTAAATGCTTGAATTTCTTCAAGCTTCTGATTACTGCAAGTACATGCTTCTCAATAAAAGAGTACCTCACCTCATAGTCATCTAGGCTTTGGCTGAAGAAGGTAATTGGTTGCTCATCATTATCCTTGTTCTCTACTGTACCAAAATGGCAGAAATAGTGTCATTACCTCCAAATGCTTAGAGGATGAAATCCTTGGAGAAGTCCGAGGTTGATGAGTTGGTGCTTGGGAGATGGCTTCTTTGATTACTTCAAAACTCTCCTTGCCTTCTCGCTATCCACTTGAAAGCCATGCTCTTCTTTAACATTTTGGTGGTGGGCTTGACAAGGGCTGCAAAATATGGGATAAACCTCCGAACAAAGTTTATCCTTCCCAAGAAACTCTGAAGGGATTTCTTGTGGCTTGGCAATGGTAGTGCTCTTATGGCTTCAACCCTCTCTGGATCAATTGCTAATCCTTCCTTAGAGATAATATGGCCAAGGAGTTTACCTTCATGTGTAAGAAAGATGCACTTCTTAGGATTCAAAGACACTCCAAATCTTCGCACCTCGTGAAGACTTGTCTCAAAAGAGAGAGGTGGTCCGCTGCATTTTTGGAAAAAAATAGTGATATCATCAAGGTAGACTAGCACCACATTGTTAATCAAACCTTTGAATGCCATGTCCATTGCCCTTTGGAAGGTAGCACCAGCGTTGGAAAGCCCAAATGGCATTTTCCTGTATGCAAAAGTTCCCCATTTGGTTGTGAAGGTTGTCTTGAACTGGTCCTCTTCCTTCACCATAATCTGATTGTAGCACGAGTAGCCATCAAGTAGTGAAAACCTCTCGAGCCAGCCACAACCTGCAAGATTTGCTCCATGGAAGGGAGTGGGTAATGGTCCTTGAGAGAGGCTCTATTCAAGTCTTTGAAGTCAACACACAATCTGATCTCTCCACTCTTCTTTCTGACTAGAACTAAGTTGGAAACCCAACTAGAATGCTTAATTGGGAATATGATCCTTGACTCAATCAGCTTGTCCAATTCTTTCCTCATGAGAGGCTCTATGTGTGGATTGACTGGTCTTTGTTTACGCGTGACGATGGCTTAGTATTTAGATCTAATTCAATGGTATGCTGAGCTAAGTTGGGATTGAAACCTTTCAAGTCTTCATAGCTCCAAGCAAACACGTCAGGGAACTCTTGACACTGGTTTGTATGAACTCATACTTTTCTTGTTCGGTTGTCATCCTTCCAATTTGAAATGGTTTGTTCTCTTCTACCAAGATGGATCTTTGAATCCTCTCTCTTGACGACGAATGTTTGCTTTCTCCTTTCTAAACTGGTCATTGGGATTAAAAATGGACTCCAAAGTGATAAGTCCCTTGGGCAGCATGTTAGTTCTCGGTTGTACCACTTGGTCACCATACTCTCTTGTCCAATCTTTCTTGATTCTTGGTGAGAACTAAGCTTCTTCTTGCAAGAAATGGATGACTTACTGGTCATTCTCAAACACTTGCCAACTAACATTGTTATCTGGCACTGAAGGCCTCATAATCACATGGATGTTTGGCTATACCTTGTCTTGTTGAATGCTTTCCACAATGTCAAAGGCTTCCCCTCTTGCTCGCAAGCCGTCAAGACTTGATTCTCCTTCCTAGGAATGGATTTGATTGTAAAACCTTCAAAATCTTCCATGAGGTCCCACATCCTTTTCTTGTAGCACTTGAGTAGATCATTCTTGGTAGCATGTTGTCCCTTGACCTGATTTACAATCAATTCACTGTCCCCAAAGACTTGCAAATTCTTTATTTTCTTCTTTATTGCCCAATGCATCCCTTGCACCAAGGCTTCATATTCAATAGTGTTATTGGAGAATGCAAACTGAAATCTAAGAGATGAATAGTACTTTACTCCTTGAGGTGAAACAAGCATGGCTCCACCTCCGCACCTTGTCTACTCCTTGATCCATCAAAAACAACCTGCCATACCTTGTTGTCATCCTTGTGGTTTGGCTTGGCGATGCTAGGAATAGGCTGGTTTTCTTCGTGTATGCAATAGACCCCTAGCTCAGATTCTTCCACTTCTTGATAAGGATCAAATGCATGTATCTTGTTTGCCCATTCATCAAGAGTTAGATCCAAGATGCTTCCAACCTTGGTGTCAGCCTCATTAGTGCTTGGGTGATCTTCTTGATCAAATGTTGAGCAATTGGCATTAATCTGACTTGGAGTGTAAGGCTCAATGTGGAAGTTTGCAATAGGTTCAGACCTGATTGTGGCTTTGGTTCCATACCTTGTTCTGAACAACATGTGTGACCAATCAGCAAACAAATATCCCCAATCTTGGCTATGAAGTCCCTTGACAAGCATAGGGAAAAGAGTGGTGGAAGGTCTATGACTGATACATCTTGTAAAACAACAACATTTGGACATGCATGCAAGGTAAGACTCAAGTTTCTAATCACCCCAATTGTTGTTACTGCTGTCCCATCCAGCTGCACTACCCCTTTGGATATGGTTTCATACTGGAGCCCTAGCTGATCAGCTATTTGTTTAGGCATTACTGAGCTACTTGCCCGGAGTCTATCATGCAATTGTGCACTAGCTGATTTCCAATGATCAATGAAACATAGAAAGGAGGGGGCTTCAACATTTTACCTTGCTGTCCTCCATGATTTCCCTCAGGCTGGGAAACATTTGTAAGTACCTTCTCTTGCCTTTGGATCTATTGATTTGAAGTTGGCCAGTCCTTCATGGCAGCTTGTAGCAGATCTCTTTGGCCTGGGATGGATAGGGATTCCCACATTGATATATTGATGTTTGTATTCTTCATCTGATCAATGATACTGAATGGTGATGAAGGATCTCTTTGCTGTCCCTTGGTTTACACATTCACTCCTTACATGTGGGCAGTAACATCGGTATTTGAGTTGGCCTAGGGGCTGTTCTTAGCTGCCCTTGTGCATTTGAAATTGGACTCTGCTTGCCAATCATTTGTGGATCCATGGAAGGTTGTGGATTGGTTGGGGCTAATGGCTGTTCTTCACCCAAATTCCTCCTTTTTGAACTTGTGTTGGCTGCAACACCTTGAGAAACTACCTGGTTCATGCCACATAAATCTTCTGCTTGCCAATTTACCAATGTGGTGTCATTTGGGGCTGATTGCTGTTGGAATGTTTCTTGTTGTTGGCTATTTCCTTGACTGCCCTCACCCTCCACACCAGTAGTTGTCACCATTAATGCTTGATTCAAAGCACCATTGAAGCACATGGATTGGTTATGAGGCTCATTGCATGGAAAACACCAATCATACTCCTGGGCAATGTTGTTTTGTGTTGGCACCAATGCCTTAGAGGCAGATATGGCATTTGGATTATAGGGCTAGAATGGTCTATTGGCAGGAGGCCTTGTTTGATTCATATTTACAACTAGATTAGGTGGCCTTTGTGGTTGGTATGGCTTCCTATTAGGCTGAGCTTGGGGTTGATAAGAAGGTCTAAAACCTTGGGCTTGCTACCTCTTAAGAGTAACCAGCTCATTGCCTAGGTTTTGCAATTGCTTCATGACTTCTTGAAGCTCATTTGGGGCACTTGGAGATGAAGTGGAAGCTTCATTTGAACTCGATTTCTAGGAGTTTGAGAAGGAGCCAAATTAGGTGCTTGATTGGTGTTTGGACTCTCTAAACTTGGAAACAATGGCATGGGAGGTCTAGGGCAAGTTTGCCGGACTTGGATCAAACAATTTTCAGCCCTAATGGCAATGCTATAAGCCATAGGGATAGTTATGCCTCCCATGGAATGAATCAACATAGAAATATCAGAATTTAGAGCTTTGAGATAGTAGAGAAAAGCACCTTCTCATTGCTTTGGCCTTGCCTTTGGAATTCTCTCCCAAGTCTTTTGAAATCTGAAGTTGAAATCGGTTAATTGCTCATTGGGAGCTCTCTTGATGGTTGTCACGCTGCTCCGGAAGAGACAAGTTATCTCCCTTTTCTCCAAATTGCTCATGAAGTGCTATACGGTGATTCCAATTTGTGATAGAACCACTCAAGGCTCCTAAACCATTGCAATGCTTTACCCTTGAATGAAGATGCATGATAACTTGTGACCACTTGCATTTCATTGATTTCATGGATTACACAAAGGTTAGCAATGTATTTAACATGATCACTGGAGTAGTCTGATTTTCTCCGAGTGAAGTAGGGAATGTTCTTGAAGGTTGCAATAGGAATTGGATGTTGTGCATTGAGGGCAAGTGGGCTGCTGCACTGTGAAGTTGATGTAGGGGTTGTTTTGTGCCATTCTAATTGGTCTTAAAATCCTCATTGGTGAATGAAAGGCCTACCAGTGGAGGAGTTGAGAGGGTTACATTTGGTGGGGATGGAGACCTTTGAGTCCTTCTTCTTGGAGATAATTGCAGATATTCAAACAAAGACTTCGTATTCTCCAACTCTTGACCTTGTGGTGATTCTTCTCATGATTTTCAGGCCTACACTTCTAAAACCAGTTGATTCCTCCCCTTGGAGTCTTGAGATATGCAAATAATAGCTCTTTTCAAGTAAGAAAATTGGAGCAGATGCACATCAACTTTTACGTAATAAAAATGAGACCTCGATGTCCCATCGGGCGTGCCAAACAGCTGTTGTTGCGGGATCACGGCACCCCTACGGATGTTGATCAGATTTCTAGGTTGATCACTCTAGCATCTAGTTTGATTGAACAACATGGAAACCTCTCTCCAAGTGTGGGACTTGTGGCGAGAGAGGAATCTCTAGATTAGAGGCTGGTTCCTCAAACTCCTCTGATTTAGATCTATATTTGCACAACTACAGAGGTTCAGATCCTAATCCTACTCTAAATTACAAGGAGACAAGGATAGAAGTGTAAAAATGAAACTAACTAAAGATGGTGATGCACCAAAAGGAGTGGTGAATATTTTTGTCATGCAAATAGACACAAACCAAAGATTGCAACATAAAATCATACACAGTGATAAGATATAATTTAGGATCGAAATGAAGCAAATAATACAAACAAAGGAGTGAAACCCATTCACAAAGCTTGCATTATCATTTCCAATGTCAAAACCATCAGTATTACAACCTCGAGAGAGGTAAAAGCTGTTACAATCTTTGAATAGGTCTGATTCTTCTCAACAATCACTTGTTGGAGGTGAAAGAAGAAGATTGCTATGCCAAAAAAGTATTCCACCCTTTTAAATGAGCCAAATCGGCTTTTACATTGTATGGGTCGAGCCGGGAGAGAGAAAACTACAAAACGTGGGAGCCCATTCCTCATTGATTTGTAAATGCATTAAATCAGCATGGAGGGCCTTACAAACCCATACCCTACCATTTTTGACCGAATTGGAGGAGAATGCGACCCATTCTGTATTAAATTTGGTCACTAAAATGTCACTTCTAGCCATGAACACGCGTCAGATCCATTTCTTAACTTTCTCTCTCAGACTGAACCAAAATTCAAGATTGACCCCGAGAATCATGTAGAGAATTTTATAAGCTTTCCAATGATATAAAGAACGTGCAAATCCAAGCTCTGGATCGAAAGATATGGCGATCTGAAGATTTAGGGCACAAAATAGGCAAAAATGGGTTTTGAAAAATTTTCCCGCGCTCCGCCACCTGGACGACACGTGTCGGGCGCTGATTGGATGAGCAATTCTCTCTCCTTCCCTTGCCCATGGGTTTTCCTTGAAAGTTTTGACTTTTTGAACTTTTGGAAAAAATTTATTTTTTCCCCGCGTCCCCGCCACTTGGGACACGTGGCATGATCTGGTTGGAGGACAGGGGCGCGGGGTCATCCTTCACCTTTTAGTTTTTGGCCAAAACTTTTGCCAAATTCTCTAATTCCTCCCCGAGCTCCACACTCTCCCTGCTCCTTAGGACACGTGTCCTCTTTTTATTGGCTCGGGCCAATGCTTCAAACCTTGCCCTTTGAATTTTTGGACATTTTCCCTTGTGACACGTGGCATTTCCTGATTCGTCTGCGGGCCCTTGACTTTTCGCATCCCTCACATCCCTTTGGCCCTGGGCTTGTCCGAACTATGCGGGACAAATTCCTCCGATCCACCCGAATCGGGATTCCCGTCCCTCATGAAGGTGAAGACACGTGGCGTGATTTGATTGGCTCTCGCTCCTGACGGCTCCCGCATCCGCTGTGTACTTCGGCCGATTGTCCTGCATCTGGGAGAGATTCTTCGAACCGCCCGAAATGGGCTTCCTTATCCCTCTTCATGGCCGCTTCACCTTTTCGCGTCCTTCACTTTTTTATGGCCCGGATGTCCCAACCTAATCGCACAATGATTAGTCGATTTTGCTTTTACCTTCGGCCGATTCGCCTTTTCGCATCCCACGTGCCCCCACGGCCCAACCATCTCTCAAGTGCTACTGGGCCGCCTAGAGGATTTTCTTCGGTGGTTCATGCCTTGACGTCCCAACTATCCCGAGGCCACTGGGACAGGGACTTAGCCAAATTTTCATGATTTTTACGCTGCCCAAGCTTATTTTTGCAACTTTTTCACTCTTTTTTAGAACTTGCTCCTTTCTTCTTGGACAGGAGAGTTAGAAAAAATCCGAGGGGACCCTAGAAACATGATTTTTTGCCTTGAATCAATTTATTTTCACGGGACTTGATTATTTCGATGCATGTTATCAAATTTACCACGGGGTGAATTTTGGATAACAATATGATCTCGCATCTTTCTTCATTTTCCTTAGCACTACCTATAGATTTAGAGCTTCAAATCTCTCAAGGAGGTCCCAAAATCTATGTTTATAAGATTTCGAAGCTTATTCTTTATTGCACACTTGTTTGTGACCTAGTGGATGACCAATTTAGTATCCCCAAATATCTATAACACCTTGATTTGTCTCTTCTCAGTAATAAGAATACCATGCACCAACTCTTCATATTTTGCTATATTGTTGGAGCATGTAAACTTCTACAATCTGTGCATGAAGAAGAAATTCTCACTCTTGGGAGAGATGAGAAAACACACTGTCTGAGCACCATTTCTGCTTCTGTAGACTTAAAAATACATTTTCCATAGTCCATAATTTCCATCATCTTCTTTCTTGAAAATGGTAGGCAGCGCGCACTCTTCTTCAAGGATGAAATAAGTACCAAGACCAGTTTAAATTTTTGTATCATAGGTATCAAAGTCATATAACTCTTTTCCCCATTCATCTAATAACATATCAGATATAGAGGGAGGAACGAGTTGTTCATATGAAATGAAATATTGGTATTGGCCTTATTGAATGAGGTAATCAACTTAGAGAGGAGAATGGTCATATGATTCAACATGATAGGATAATATAGGCTCAACTTGTATGGTAAAGTTGGTACCATACCTTTTATTAGTAACATATGATACCAATCAAAAGACAACTAGGCACCCACATTGGCGGTGAAATATCTTATTTAGAAAATGGAAAATAATAGAGGCAAATCAATGATTGACACATCTTGAGTTATAGTAAGGATTGGACATGCATGAAGGGGTAACTCAAGTTACTTAATGACTCCTAAAGTAGTGACTGTTGATCCATCAAGTTGTAAGACTATTTTGGACATAGGGGTGTACTTAGGTCTTTGGACATCAACAATTTTCTTTGGCATGAAAGAAGTACTAGCAGCTGAGTCAATCATACAATTGTGAATAAGATGTTTTCCTACTATCAAATACATAAAAGGGTGGGGTTTTGATAATTTTTTTACTTTCTTCTCCTCTACTTGAAAAATATTAGCAACATCTTGAGGTATTTTGATAACTAGATCAACGTGTTAGAGTTGTGTTAGAGCTTCATGTAACAGTCACACTTTGAGATGGAATAGTTAGGGCGTCCACATTGTACAACATTTAAATTTTTATTCTTCATCTGGTCCACAATGTTGAAAGCAAGGCCCATGGACTTATGTATTTAAGGCACAAATGCATCTTTTCTTCATTTTTTAGGTGTAGAGGTAGGGTAATTAGCTTGCACGAGAATATTTACCTATCAAAGGAGGGGGAACGCCACCTTTTTGAAGCATTGTGTGTAACCTCATGCGTAGAAACTTGCATGCCATAATTGTTGGGTTGATGAGATACATCTCGTTTCTTTTTAGGATTAGTCTGGATGGTAGGAGTGGAAGGTTACGTGTTAGACTCTAGCATTCTCTTCTTTTACCTTGTGTTTTTGGCAACTTTGTGTGGACGGACTATTCAAGCTATCCATAGCTTGGTTGATTGAATATAATTCCTCAACCTTAAAGAGCATAAGGTTGGTTTTAGTAGAGAATTCTAGCAATTATTCTTTTTCCATTTTGCATGCACTAGTAGAAGGCTCATATCCTTAATTCTAAATCATGTATGCTTGTGTGCGCAATACATTAGCATAGTTATCTTGGATATGAGGAAAATTGCAAGGAAAACACCATTCTGTCTCTTAGATCATGTTGTTCTAAATTAGAACTATTTCTTGGCTTATGTTGGGCACTGTAAGGGGTTACACAAGAGGAATTATTTACAATGGAAGGTGCGTATTATCATGCCATCTATCATTTTATTGGTTATACCCATATCTCTAATTTGGATATTGATTTCTAAAGGGCTGATGGATTTGATTAAATTCTTGATTAGAGTTATTTCAAGGTTTTTTCTCGCTACTTTTCTAAGGATATAACTTTGTTAGACAAATTTATAATCAAGGCCTTCATTTCTTCATCTTAATTTTGATGTACATGACAATATGATGTGGAGGCACTTGGTGGGAACTCTTATTAGGAATGGGAGTGATGGAAGGATGAGACACTAGAGGGATTTTAGGAAAGCGAGGGTGTAAGTGGTCTAGGGGCTATCTTACCAGCTTGAATTAGACAATTTTCCACCCTAATGGCTATAACATAGGCATCAATAATTTATGTGCCAACCATAGAATGTATCATGACTACAACGTCAAAATTTAGAGCTCTTATGAAATAAAGGAAGGCACCTTGAGGAGTTTTCCTTAAGAGGGCTGGAATTTTATCCCATGTCTTATGAAATCTAAATTTGAAATGAGCCATGAGCTCATTAGGAGCTCTCTTGATCATTGTGATTTTTTCTAATAAGGATATGTTATCAGCGTTATCCTCAAACTAATTATAGATTACAATACCAATTCCATCCTAGTTAGTGATACGGGGAAGTCTTAATATTTTGTACCACTGAAGAACTTTGCCTTTTAAGTGAAGAAGAAATCATCCTTATGACTACATCATCTCCTATGAATAGGTGAATAGAGCACACATTTGCGATATCTTGAATGTGCTCAACAAGGGTTACTTGATTCTCAAAAGTGAAAAATTGAATGCTTTTGAGCACTTCCACTAGTATATCATGTTGCATGATAAGGGCCAAAAGGCTATCACCAATGAAGTTGACAAAGGGAATATTTCTCTGTGCTATGGCCATAAAGGGCCTGAACACCCTGGTAGAGTGTGTGCAAGGTATAACAGGAGGGGGAGTAGATTACGTCATGTGTAAAAAATATGGAGATGCATGCGCGGAGGTTCTCCTACTTCTTCTTCCTAGAGACAACTAC
The DNA here is from genome assembly GCA_018340775.1 of Taxus wallichiana var. yunnanensis. Taxonomy (NCBI): domain Eukaryota; kingdom Viridiplantae; phylum Streptophyta; class Pinopsida; order Cupressales; family Taxaceae; genus Taxus; species Taxus wallichiana. The sequence continues at coordinate 209,891,931 of CM031244.1, read as the reverse complement.
AGATACTAAAAGGATCCTTCAACTATTACACTCTATCTCGTGTGTATTATTCTCATGAAATAGGTGCTCGGAATGCTGAAATTAGTAGATCTGGATGTTGGGAGTCACTATATGTATTGAAATAAGCCTTCAAAGGATGGAAATCACTAAGTCACACACCAAAACCTAGTAATGATGAAATGTAAGCTTTCAATACTAATCTCACCAGGGGTGCCAAAAGCTGTTAGGGCTCAAATTGCTCCCATCCTAGATTAGGATGAAATTGGGATTTAAGGAAACATGAGACTATCTCCAAGTTGTGGAACTTGCACTTTGAGATAGACCTCCAGAGAAGGTTGGATTCCTCTACCTACTTCTACCGCTAAAACTACTCCTACGAAGTGAAATGCAACTACCTATCACTACTCTACAATTCTAAGGGATCAAGGTGAGAAGGAGACACATGAAAGGGAAAACCTAAGATTAGGGGAGTTGATAACACCAGAAAGAGGGGGATGAACAAGCTTGGCTAAGAGAAAATGAAGGAAAATACATGCATAGAGGGCGACAACTGTGCCACAATTTAAAACATGTTCACATAATCATTTTCATGGATCACAATTAGAAAAGGAACCTACTAGGGATGTAATAAATGCATAATGAACTTACAATGTAAAGGAGAGGAAAGAAAATGTAATTAAATGTGATCTAAGGAAAAGAATAACCACAAAATAAGATTTTATTATTTCCAAATGATGCACAATCGATTACAATGATGAAGGAGGAAAGTATCCACATGTAAAGAGCTAGATCTGAAGGCATGTAACTCAAAATGAAAAGAAAAATTCTCTAAACAATTCCCTTAGCAAACAAAAAGAGTTTAACCTTTTACAATGAGAAATGCTGAACTATTTATAGAAGAAGAAGGAGAGAAGAGGAGGAGAAAAAGAGGGAAACTTGGATTTAAACATCAAAACACCAATAATAAGCAATAAATTCCTATAAATCCATCTATAATGTTGTCAGATGCACCTCCCAATGTTTTTTTATCTTATACAAGAAGGAAGGAGACCAAATCAGATTAGATCTTGGTAGTTGGGTCAATTGAATGTATGCATTAATGGCCTGATTTACATTTACCTATTTTTCCCTAACATATCCTACCAAAATATTATTTTAAATAACCTAGAGTGTAACCCACATTAGAAGCTTTCAACGATTCTAAGAGCACATGAATTCAATCTCTACGAAAAAGTTAAGGCAATCAAAAGATCTACAGTACAAACTGAACACACAACATGACACGTGGCGCACTTTGATTAGTTGAAGGATTTGGCTGAATGTTCATCTATTATGTATTTTTTTTTCATGTTTCATGCACTCATTATATGTGATGATTCAACATGCAACTAACATGTTTTGATAGGTTGTGTATGACACACTCAATCTGGAAAGTTGACGTATGGCATAATAGCTGGTGTGGAAGATTGAATTTGGCATGTGAAAGAGAAAGGGGCATAAAAATTTAGAATATGGGAGCATAAAAAAGGGTGCACAAATAATTAGGAATAAAAGGTGCATATCTATAGAAGTGTAAAATATGTGGAACATGTGGGAACTTGGTTAAAGGAACACATAGTGACAAGAAGGAAGAAGAGGAGGTGTGTGGAGAAAACACGAGCGCGGGGAAAAGTGAGCACAAGGATATGATGTGTTAAGAAAGTAGGAGGGGAATGAGTGCACTCGATGTAATACATGGGAAGAGGGAAGATGGAGCATGTGCGATAAGATCATGCCAAGGACTTAGCCAAAATGGGGAAAATCCACATATTTGTGATGCGAAGTGGTGCACTGCGATGGAATGAAAGTTGGCGTGTAAGGAGTATGCACAGAGGAGGAATGAAAGGGGATAAAATAAAAAGGAAGAGAGATGGAAGCATGTGGAAGAAAACAAAGGGAAGATAAATCACAAGGAAGAATCATGAAGGGCACGTGAGGGTGCATGCAAAATAATGCGCAGCCAAACAAAAGTTACAAGGTATAAAACCAAGAGTGCACGCAACTTGGAAACTTGAACTCATATCTAGAATGGTATTGTAAGTTGTCTAAATAACCAGGGTGGTTATTTTAGACAATAATTCCCTTTAGACCCAATTCTAATGATGAAAATCCTATTGTTAATATTGTTTTGCAACCTCTTAAGCTTCACTCCTACCCACTTGATGTGTATTTACTCAATTTACTTATCCTCTACATATGTTTTTGCCATAAATACTTTAACTCAATACAGTTTATCTTCTACCTCCTCTTAAGTATGATCCTAATGTACCCCATGGAAATAATTTTGAAGAGAATTCACATTGTGATTACCATAGATGCAATGGAAATTTTACCAATAAGTGTTTTAATATTTTCCATTTGATTTAAGATCTCATTGACAATAATGGTATCCAATTTCTTGAATCCAGTACTCCCACATCTGAATCTACTAATGACAATGGAAAGTTAAAAATATTTAATGACCCATTACCTAAGCATGAAAAGTCAGCCCCTGAGTCCTATTCTAATCATACTTACCACGTAGTGCCTCCTCCTAATTCTTCAGATCATCCCCTTGGATTCCTTGTTGGTGCTATTGATTTCCCATCACATGTTATCACTTTCACTGATGTTTATTTTCATCTCATTCTCATCACATAGATAAAATATGTATTCCTCTATCGGCCCCATGTCATTAAACTTTTTATGGTACATCCTATATTCAAATCCAATGCATGTTCATTATCTTTCTTGCAATCCATTGGCTTCCCTCTATCTCATATGACATGCACGTCTCCCACTTTTCATGGCCATGTTATTATACCCATTATTTTTGGGCATCTTAATATTTGTATGCCGTTTAATATTTTATCTATTGTTACTATTGTGACATGCTCTTAGGAATCCCTTGGCTCTAAGATGCCAAATTCATACATTCTATTGTTCACTTATGCCTTAAGTTTATCCACAAGAAACATCTTATCACTATTTGACGCATTCCACCACAGACACCTTTGTCCTTGGCTACTTGGGCCATCCCATGTTTAGTTTCTCCTAATCCTAGTGCATCTTCTCCTATTCATGATGGCTCCTTAGCCTTGACACCTCTATGGTATTTGGAACCCTTTCTCCTCTTGCAACACCTTTTGCACATCCATCCTAGTTTACTTCACATATGAATACTACTCATCAGCATCTTCACTTTTATAGATCTCATAGCCCACCTCATAGGTGTACTTATTCACATAGGTCACATGCTTCACTTACTCCATCTAGACATGTTTCAAACTCTATTTCTCTACATGCTCGATCTAGACATATTTCATATACTTGGCCCTATGCACTCTCTCATGACCATCGGATCCTAGATCACATTCACATGTGTACTTATTTTACATCAAATGATCATGGGCCCTTTCCTAGTACTCTTATTGCATAGATCCTTTTAGCATTCACACTTGAGGAATCCTAATTCCCCTACACGATCTAATGATGCACTCTTGTTCATGGTTCATACTCGACTATTGAGGTTTTCTTCATATGGACCTCACTTTGCACACACCACACTAGAGGGAATCCTTATTCCTCCTTTATCATTGATTTTCTTTCACGTATATACATTCAAAAATTCAAAAACATTATCTTAGATATTGATTGGACACATTCATTGTTGTTTATACTACTCTATGTTTTACCTTTTCTTGAGATGTTCTTGTTGTCCAAAATAACAACCTTGGTTATTTAGAAAACTTACAATTCCATCATGGCTATAGTATCAAGTTTTTCAGGTTGTGTGCATTGATAGTTTCCTTCTTGGCATAATTTTATTGGCTACTGAGTTCTTCGCATTCACTCTCATGCACCCTTCATGATTCTTCCTCATGCTTTATCTTCCCTTCTCTTCCTTTTGCGCACCTCCATCCTTCTCTTTTAATATTCTATCTCCTTCTATTTCTCTTATGCTCACACTCCTTGCACATTTTCTTTACTTGCTAGGGTGTCACACACTTCTTGTGTGTGCCCATAGACTTAGCTTGTATTTTCACTAAGTCCCCTGTCATGACTTAAGTGAATGTATTTCCTTCTTGATTTCTACACATCCCCTCTTGCACACTCATTTTCCCTTTAACTTTCCCCTTGCACATTTCCTTGTGCAATTGATTCCACGCATCCTTGGTTTTTGTTTACCTTCTTCCTTACATTCTTTCATACCTTACAGATATGCACCTTTCTTCCCTACTCATGCACCCTCTTGTGCATGTTCATAAACCTATGAATTCTTCCTTCTCATGCCTCTTACTCTGGAACACATGTCAAGTGCAATCTTTGGCACTAGTCATTGATTAAAACTTGTCAATTTTTCAGATAAAGTGCACAACATGCAACCTATCAGAACATGTCAACTGCACCTTGAATCCTTGTGATGGATGAATGAATGACATGTGGTAGAAAAGAAAAGAAAATAGACAATCAACTAAATCCTTTAACAGATCAAAGTGTGACATGTGTATTACGTGTTCATCTTGTACTACTCATATTCAAATCACCATAAATACTACTATAGAATTGATTCATGCGCTCTTGGTCTTGTTGGAAAATTGCTAACGTGTAATACATGCTAGGATTTTAGAAATCATATTTTGGGCAGGATTTGGTAGGTGAAATAGTGAAACTTGACTTCATCCATTAATGCATAGAATCAATCAACTCAACCACCCAAATTTGAATAGATCCTACCTCTTTCCTCCTTCCACAAATTAAACAAACATGGGGAGACAGATCGACAAGATTACCAAAGGCACATTTGCATGTAAGTGCTTGTTATTGGTGGTTGGATTTGAAAATTTGAGTTTCCTTTCTTTCCCTCCTCTTCTCTTCCCATTTCTTTTATATATTGTAGAAAATTTCTCTTTTTGTAAACATTGGACCCTCTTGGTTTTCTAAGAGCATTTTTCCTTGGCATTTTGATTTACTGAGGCCTTAAATCTGAGCCATTACATGTAGATACTTTCCTCTCTCACAATTGTAATTGATTGTGCATCATTTGGAATAAATAAAATTCTTATTTTGTGGTTATCTTCTACCCTAGTTTGAATTTTATTGCATCTTCTTGCCTTATTTTACATTGTTGATTTGTTGTGCATATTTCATATCTCTTGTAGGGATTTTGTTTATTGTACTCCATGAAAGTAAGTGTGTGAGTGTTGTTTCAGACTATGGCATGTTTTTCTGCCCTCCATGTGTGTTTTCCCTTGTTTTCACTCAAATGAGAGTGTTCATCCCCCTCTTTATGGTATTATCACCTCCCATTAGCTTATATTTTCATTTTCATGCATATCTTTCTTACCCTGGTCCTTGGAATCATAGAGTTAGGTAGCTACATTTCCCTTCCTAGGAGTAGTTTTAGTAGTAGAAATAGGTAGAGGAAGTCAACCTTATATGTAGTTATGTCTCAAGCATAAGGTACCACAACTTAGAGACAACCCCGTTGCCTCAAATCCTCAATTTAACTTGATTTGGGACATGTGTAATATTGATCTCCAATAGTTTTTAGTAGACACTGGTGGGACCAGTATTGAAAGCTCAAATTTCATAATTGTTGAGTTCTATTATGTGATTTAGTGATTTCCATCATTTGGAGGCTTGTTTAACACATATGGTGACTCCCAACATCTAGATCTATTGTTTTCAATAATGAGTGCACCATTTTCATGACAAGGATACATACTAGACATAACATAACAGTTGAAGAATCTTTTGATTATGTATAGTTTTATCCAAGAATAAGAAGTAGAAGAAATGTCATGCATGCATCTCCATCTTACGTGTGTAGAGCCCAATCTACCCCTCCTCTTTGTAGGCCTTCCGTGCACTCTACCAGTGGTATTTAGACCCCTTCTATTCATGGTGCAAATAAATCTTCCTTTTTTGGATTCAACGACAGAAGTCCTTTAGCTCTACTCATGTAACATGATATACGAGTGGATACACTCAAAAGTATACTAAAGTTCACTTGTGAGAATCAAGTTACCCCTGTTGAGCACATTCAAGATATTGCAAATATATTCTTTGTTCACCTAGTTACATAAGATGGTGTAGCTATAAGGCTTCTCGCATCTTTTCTTAAAGGAAAAGTTATTTAACGGTATAGAATTTTAATACCTACCTCTATTACTAACTAGGATGGACTTGGAACTATACTTTACAATTAGTTTGAGAAGAAAGATAATAACATCTCCTTATTAGAATAACTCACAATGTTCAAGAGATCTCCCAATGAGCTCATAGCTAATTTCAACTTCAGATTTCATAAGACATGGGACAAAATTCCAACCCTCTTAAGAATAATCCCTTAAGGTGTTTTCCTTTACTTCTTAAGAGCCTTAAATTTTTATATTGTAGTAATGATACAATTTATGTGTGTTCCATAGCTTCCTGATACTTACTCTATAGTCATTAGGGTAGAAAATTGTCTTATTCAAGCAGGTAAAATAGCCCCTAGACAACCCATGCCCTTATTTTATAAACTTCCTCAAGTTACTTAGGTTTCCATTATTCCCATTCCTGAGCAGAGCTCTCAACCAATTTTCTCCACATCATACTCTCCCCAACTGCAAAAATAAGATGAAGAAATAAAGGCCTTGATAAGAAATTTGTTCAACGAATTTATATCCTTAGAAAAGTAGTAAGTGTAATCCTTCAAAAAAATAATAAACAAGGATTTAATAAAAGACATGACCCCTTCAAAATCAACACCTAAATCAAAGGCATGCACAAAACCATCAAAATGATAGATTTTATCCCAATGCGCACCTCCCTCTTTAGAAAATTGCCCCTTTATAACCCTTTCTTGTGCCGGTTCAAGCAAAAAGAACTAGTTCCATACATAACAAAATCATCTAAGAGATAAAATGGTGTTTTCCTTGAAACTTTCCACACAGTCAATATAACTACGTAAATTCCTTGCATGTGTAAACCTACATGATTCAAAATGCCTCAAGTCATGAGCCTTCCACTAGCACATGTAGACAAGAAAACTAGGAAGTTCCAGAAGTTTTTCCTGAAACCAACATTATGTTATTTAGTGCAGAAGACTTTTGTGTAATAAACCAAGCTATGAAAACCTCTAACATGCCTCACACACAGTTCGACAACACAAGGTCCAAGAAGAGAATGCTAGAATCGGTGTACAACCCTCCACTCCTTCCAACTAGACTAATCTTCAGAAGTAAAGAGATGTAACTCATCCACTCAACAATTGTGGCATGTAGGTTCCTATGTGCAAGATCCTATGCAAAATTCCAATAGAAGTGGCACATGATCCTACTTTGGTAGGTCAATCCTCCGCACAAGCTAAGGACCATGTCTCTACAACTAAAAATCAAGAAAAGATGTTTAAATGCCTCAAATGCAAAAATATTTGAGCCTTCCATTCAATATTGTTGACTAGATGAAGAATACAAATGTGAATGTTACAATGTGGGATGCCTTGGCAATTCCATCTCAGTGTGATTTGTTGTATGAAGCTCTAGTGCAACTTTCACATGCTAATCCAGTTATTCAAATACCTCATGTTGTTGTCAACCTATGTCAAGCAGAGGATAAACAAGTAAGAAAATTTTTTAAAACCCCACCCTTTTATATGTCCTTAATAGTTTGAAAACATCTTGTTCATAATTGTATGATTGACTTAGGGGATAGTACTTATATCATGCCTAAGAAAATTATTGATGTCCTAGGTCTTAAGTACAACCCTATGTCTAAAGGAGTCTTACAACTTGATGGATCAACTATTACCACTCTAGGATTTATCAAGGATCTTAATTTAACCCTTCATGCATGTCCAAGTCTAACTATAACTCAAGATGTATCAATCATTGATTTACCTTTATTGTTTTCCATTTTCCTATCAAGAGATTTTACTACCAAGGTGGGTGGTTACTTGTATTCTTATTGGTCTCATATGTTACTAAGAACAAGGTATGGTACTTGGTTTACCATAAAAGTTGAGCCTATATTTTCCTATCATGTTGAGTCATATGACCCATCCCCTCTCCAAGCCAATTGCCTCATCCAAGAAGGCTAAGAACAAGATTCAGTTTCGGAAGAGTAGCCTATTTGCCCCTCTCCATACCTGATCTATTATTAGATGAATGGGATAAAGGGCATTATGAATTTTATCCCTATGATACAACTATTGAAACTGGTATTTTAACCTATTACATCCGTGAATAAGAATCCCTGTTTCCTACCATGCTCAAGAAAAATAAGGAAACTTATGGACTATGGAAGATTTTTTTTGATGGTTTTATAAGAAGAAATGGTGCAGGAGCAGGTGTTGTTCTTATCTCTCCCAAGAGTGATAAGTTATTTTTCACACACAAGTTGTAGTTTGCATGCTCCAACAACATAGCAGAATATGAAATTTTGGTACATGGTTTTCTTATTGCTAAAAAGAGATAGATCAAGGTGCTACAAATCTTTGGGGACACTAAAGTGGTCATCCACCAGGTCACAAAGAAGTGCACATCAAATAATAAAATTTTAAAATATTATAAACAAAGATTTTGGGACCTCTTGGAGAGCTTTGAAGATTTCAATCTACAGGTGGTCCCAAGGATATTGAAAAAAAGAAGAGGATCAAATTACATCCCTTAGTTCACGATTTTCACCCGTTGAATATTTTATCCAAGGAAATTCACACCACATCAAGATGGTGGTCAGACTATTTATTCTAGACAATGAAACTAGTTGGAAGGTGTTTGATAGTGATGCACAAATTTTGTAATTCATTCATAATGAAGATGATTTTTCTTCAAACATGCAAGCTAACTTACATGAAAACTATGGTGTCTAAGTGATTCAAATAAAAAAAAATTCCCTAAAGGGATGGTTACCTTAGAGAATATCTTTAGTGCTGATGATGAGTTCAAGGGTAAAGAAAAATACATGTGTGCAACGCAAAAAGAATGCACCCCAATCATTATTGCACATGGAAAATAATTATTCCTTGGAAAAGAATGCATGCAAGATAAAAAGAAGGCCTTCATATCTCTATGTCAAAAACATGTTGAAATATTCTCATAGGAGTATGAAGACCTCAAAGGATTTGATCCAAGTGTTTCTCAACACTCCATTGATCTTGATCCTAGTATTAAGCCCATCAAACAAAAGCAAAGGCCCATCAATCCTAAGATAGATCCCCTTATGAGGAAGGAGTTATCCAAAATCATTGAGGAAAATATTATTTTTCCTATCAAATACTCTACTTGGGTGGAAAATCTTGTTCCAGTACGCAAGAAGAATTGTGAAATCAAACTTTTCATTGATTTCAGGGATTTGAATAAGGCATATTTAAAGGATCAATATCCTCTGCCTTTTATAGAGCATATTTTGCAGACTATGGCTTGCGTGGAAATATTTTCCATGCTAGATGGGTACTCTAGCTTCAATCAGATCATGGTCGGGGAAGAGGATAAATTTAGAATATCATTTACAAGCAAATGCACAACATATGATTTTCACAAAATACCTTTTGCTTTGTCAAATGTTTACACAACATTTCGTAGAGAGTAATGGATATTGCCTTCAAATAATATATTAATGAGTTAATTCTAGTTTACTTGGATGACATAACTATCTTCTCAAAGAAGAGTGAAGATCACATGATGCATCTAGAGAAAGTATTTGAGAGATGTAGAGAATTTTGGGTGTCTCTTAACCCCAAAGTGTAACTTTGTTGTTATGCAAGGTAATATTTTCGGCCATGTGGTCTTGAAGGATGGCATTACAGTTGATCCTAATTACATTTCTTCCATCCTTCCTCTCTCCTTTCCAAAGTGTAGAAGAAGGATTTTTAATAATCCCTAGGAAAAATAAACTTTGTTGGGAGATTCATTTCTAACTTTACATGATTGATTAGGACCATCACCCTCATGCTCAAGAAGGATGCCTTCACATGACTAGTAGAATAAAAAGAAAGATTCAACAATATCAAACAAGAAATTACATGTGCCCAAACACTCATAAATTTGGATTAATCAAAGGATTTTATCCTTTATGCTCATGTATTTGATGTTAGTGTTGTTGTTGTCTTGGCTTAATAAAATGAACAATGGCTAGAGTAGCCAATGGCTTTATTCAACAAGACATCGAAGAATTATGATATGAAATAGAGTCACATGGAAAAATAGGTATTCTCCATCATGTGCGCTCTAAATAAATTTAAAATTATGCTCACCATAAACCATGTCAAGGTGTTAGTTTCACACTTGGGTGTTAGAGAATTCATCATAGGGGGAAAAATCATGAGAAAAAATCAAGGTGGGTGACCAAAATCATGGAATTTGATATGACTATCAAAGTCATAAAAATGGTTAGAGGTAATACACTTTGTAGGAAATTTGTTGAGGATGCGCTGAATGCTCAAGAGACTTAATTATTTATAGATGAAGAGCCTCTGCACACTTAAGTTGTGTAGAATGAAGATCTAACATGTGCACTTGAATGGAGAACATGGTGGAGCTTCTCTCTTCTATGACATACCCTCTTAGAATAAGAAAAGAAAAGAGATGACATCTAAGACTGTAATCTTTTCCATATACATTGATTGATGGCATGGCTGTGCTTAGATGTATTAATGGCACACATGTTTAAAAATTGTTAGCATAATTTCATGATGGATTCTCTAGTGGAAACTTCTCTGCCAAGGAAATAACAATAAAAATCATTAAGGAAAGATACTTGTGGCCTACCCTCTTTTCATATGCACACAAGTGGGTCAAGAAATACATTGATTGTTCTTTCTTTGTAGAAAAAATACATTTTTGGTGCTTCCCCTCTAACTAACCCAAGTAGATAATCCTTTTTCACAATGGTGTCTCAACTTCATTAGAATGATTAACCCACCCTTAAGCGCTGGTCACAAATGGGTGTTTACAGCTACAAATTATGTCACTAGATGGATGGAAGTCACAATCAAAGAATAAACTAATTCAATCATCCTTAACTTTCTCAAAATCATTATGACAAGTTTTAGAGTTCCTCATACCATTATCTCTAATAATGAAAAATCCTTCCTTGATACTAGAATTTATGATTAGGATATTATTCTTGCTATCTATTTAAATACTTCTTCTAACTACTACCCTCAAGGTAATGGCTTGGCGAGAATCGGATAATAAGAACCCAATCATAATCATGAAATGAACAATGAATATCAGCTAGAGGAAGTGGTACAAAAACTTCTTGCAGATGATCTAAGAAGACATAATCATGGTGAAGAAGGAAATAGGTACTTCACCTTGTAAAATGGTCTATGGAAAGGAGGCTAGGATTCCTTTATCACTTAAACTCCCTTCATTAGAACTGACCCAACAACTAGAATTTATGGGTGTAGACCAAAGGGAAATCAAAATGAAAGAGCTGGTTAAACTTGAAGAGTTCAAAAAATTTTCCATGATCAAGCTAGAAGAACACCAAAGATCAACAAAGTAGTGGTTTGACAAAAATGATAGAGCTTAAGCTTTCAAAGTGGGTGATCTAGTCTTAAAATGGGATGATGACAGATCCAACCCAGTACACCATTCAAAGTTTGATGTAATTTGGAGTGGCCCATATATCATCAGTTCTTGTAAAGATGGTAACTCTTTTGAGTTTTATGACCTTGATGGAGATGCAATATCAATCCCAGTCAACGGGATTTATCTCAAACACTTCCATTAAGTTCTTCTACATCATATACATATAAGATTAGTTTTAATTCCTCTAAGTTATCTCTACGACCATTGTCTTACTTGTACATAATTTATTTCTTCTCACGTATTCTTGCACACACTCTTTTATTGTTTCCAAATATCGCTCCATGTGCTCACAAGTTCAAAGAGGTTATTTAATATTGCTAGCATTTTTCAACAATTCTTGAACACAATTCATAAGCAAAGTATGGGAATTACTTCAAGTGACTTTAGGGGTGTTTCTTCAAGTTACAGATCAGAACTTATGATTTTGGGTAGACTCCATGCCCAATAGACACTTGAAGGCCAGCGATATATTTCATATAGAAGGAAAATGGCCCCGAAATTCAACAAACTGTTGTCCAAAATAACCACCCTAGATAGTTAGACAAATTATAGTTCCATCTTAGCTATGGTATTAGGTTATCAAAGTTACACATATTAATAGTTTCCTCCTAGAACAATTTACTTGGTTGTAGTTCTTAATGCACACTCTTGTATACCCTTCTGATTCTTCCTTGTGTTTTCTCTTCCCTTCACTTCCTTTTGCATGCCTCATGCCTTCTCCTTTACTCTTCTATATCCTTCTATTTCTCTTTTGTGCACACTCCTTGCACATTCAATTTGCTTCTTAGGTTATTGTATACTTCTTGAATGCACCCAAATACTTGCCTTATATGTTCACTAAGTCTATGTCATGCATTGCGTGTATGCCTTTCCTTCCTTAGTCTTATAGATTGCTTCGTGCACACTCATAATTCCTTTCACTTTCCCCTTGCTCAATTTCTTCTGTGCATCTTTGTCTTGTGTTCCCCTTCTTCCTCACATTCTTGCATATATTTACAGATATACACCTTTCTCACCACTCCGCATGCACCCTATTGTGCATGCTCACCGATTCTTTACACTATTCCTTCTCGCACCTATTTCTTAGGTGTATGTGTCAAGTGCAATATTTTTGTGTCGGTCATTGAGTGCCACGTGTCAATTTGTTTGATAAAGTACACAACATGTTAAATCCTTATGAATAATGAATTCTTGACATGTGGCAGAAAATACAAAATAAAAAAACATTCTAGCTAAGCCTTCAACCAATCGAGAGAGAGCAAAACATGTCCTGTGTGTTCATCTTTTACTACACATCTTCAAATCACCATAACTTCTACTACAAATCTCGAATTTATATGCTCTTGATCTTGTTGGAAAGTTGATGACATGTGTTGCATGATGGGATTTTCAAAATCATATTTTGGGTGGGATTTGGTAGGTTAAATAGGGAAACATGACTTCATTCATTAATGCACAGATTCAGTCAACTCAACCACCCATATTTAATTAGATCATGCCTTGTTCCTTCTTCCACAAGTTAAACAAACATGGGGAGACATATATGATAGTTCCATAGGTGTATTTTTAGGAAATTGCTTATTTTTGGTGATTGGATTTGAAAATATGAGTTTCCCTCTCTTTCCCTCCTCTTCTCTTCCCCTTTCTTCTATATATTGTAGAATAATGCTCTTTTGTAAAGGTTGGACCCTTTTGGTTTGCTAAGAGCATTGTTCCTTGGAATTTTGAGTTGTAGGCATCAGATATGAGCCATTGCATGTAGATCCTTGCCTCTCTCACCATTGTAATTGATTGTGCATCATTTGGAAGAAATAAAAGTCTTATTTTATGGCTATCTTTTACCCTATTTTGAATTTTATTGCATCTTCTTTCCTTCTTTTGCATTTTTGATCTGATGTGCATATTTCATATCTCTTATAGGGATTTTGGTCATTGTCTTCCATGAAAGCAAGTGTGTAATTTTTATTTCAGATCGTGGCACATTTTCCTACCCTCCCTTTACACATTTTCCCTTATTTACACTCGGCCTAAGAGAGTTCATCCCCCTCTTTTTGGTGCAATCACATTCCCTTAACTTAGTGTTGGTTGCTCAAACATGCACCCACGTCTCGGATCTTGGAAGGGCCAAGGTGTTTGAGACCACAATGGAACCATCCCCAAGTTGTGGGATCTTGTGAGCTTGGAATGGATCTCTGGAGAAGGCCGGTTCCTCTATCTACTTCTATTGTTACTACTATTCCTAGTGCTTTGGAAGGAAAAAACTAATCTAATGATGCCAAGGGACAAAGGAAAGAAAGATAACATGAAGGAAACTAAACTAAAAGGAGATAGAACTAGAAAGAGGGATGGACACTATCTATTTCGAGTGATAATGAGGGGAAATACGTGAAAAGAGGCTAGGCACGAGTAGCATAGCGAAACGTGTATCAACTAGATCGTTCTCATGGAACAAAACTAGATATGAATCTGCATGGGACCTGAAATAGCACAACCAATACACAACACAAGAGAAAAGGAAAGAAGAAATAATGCAAGCATGTCGGACAAAGTATAGTATTAAAATGATGCTTCTATTACTTCCAAAGATGCATAGAGTCATTCAATAATGAAGGAGGCTGATATCCGCATGCAAGAGCCAAACATAGAGGTCTCAGAACTCAAAATAAAGAAAATATGGTGTCCTTAGCAAAATGTGTAAGGATCAGTGTCCAACATAAAAATGAGTCTTTATCTTACATTTATAGATGAATCCATGGAGGAAGAATGGAGAAGGAGGGAAAACTAGAATTTGAAACACAACCATAAATAAGAAGCATTCAATGCCTACAAATCCACTTGAAGGTCTATGAAATACGCTTCCCCATGCCTCTTTGACATGTAGAAGACAAAGGAGGATGGATCATACAAAATCGGGTGGTTGGAGCAATCGGATCTTCTCATCAATAGATGGAAAGAGGTTTTCCCATTTCTCACCTACCATATCCTCTAGAATTTGAATTTTGAATTTTGCATCGTAGTTGATGTCAGCAGACTCTCTAACAAGTCTAGGCATGCGCCGATCCGAGCTACTTAGCAAAAGATATGGCTGTCGAGTTGTTGGTGCACATAAAACACGTGGCACACAAGGATTGGCTGAAATGATGATCAACTATACAATTATTTGTCATTTTTTCCTCATGTAACTTGTTGATTGGTTGTAAGGACTCAACGCCCTGTTAGTGCGCTTTGACTAGTTAGATGTGAAATACTAAAGCATGTCAAAATATGACCGACTTATAAGGGCATGAGGAAAGGGCGACAAAGAAAATATGGGAAGGCAATGAGGGGGTGTATGCACGTGTGGGGAAATGAGGCAAACAGGATGAGCAAAGAACGTATGGTTAATGAGCAACTATTACAAGGTAATGGACATAGTGTGCGAGGAGGATAGGGACTTAGCCGATTGAAGCAAGTGCAAGGTACGCAGGAAGGGAAGAAGCTGACTAGGAAGAAGGTGAATGCATGGAAGATGGGTGTAAGGGAGAGGTGGAAGGAGAGAAAGAAAAGGGTGCGTAGGGAAACTGTGACCAAGGGAATGTGCCAAGTGATTTTAAGTGTGCGCAATATTGTAATGAATAACTTAGAGCCATAATGTGTATGCAAGTTATCCAAATCACTAGGAGAGATATTTGGATAATAGTTTTGGTGACTTTCGGGGCCATTTTCTGCTAGATGAAAGAGATCAGTAGCTTGAAGCATCCATTAGGCATGGATTCTTCTTGTGCAATCATGAAGCGCCCCTTTGTGATCACTCGAGAATTATTTTTGCACTCTGTTCTAAATCTCACAACTACTGAGAGAAGCTCTACACTCTGGAAGAAACAAAAGAGCGCACACATGAAGCACATGAGAGGAAATAACTATGTACAAATGGATAATGTGTGTAGAGCACACTTTGAGGAATTGAAACTATTCTAATATATACAACATGATGCAGAAAACTTAATGGAAGGATTTGAGATAGATCATGTTAATAGGGATTTGTAACGTGCCTCCATCAAGATGAGTTAACTCGAAAGAGTTAGCTTCTTTGCAGGAACCGATGATGTATGGGCCACTCCAAAGTGCATTAAACTTTGAATGGCACCCTAGCTTAGCTCTGTCATCATCCCATTTTAGAACCAAGTCCCCAATTTTGAAAGCTTGAGGCCTAGAATTTCTGTCAAACCATTATTTTGTTGCTTGTTGATGTTGTTCTAGCTTAATTATGGAAGAGTTCTTGAGTTCTTCAAGATGAACCAACTCTACCATTCTGATTTCTCTCTGGTCTGTGCCTTCCAATTCTAGCTATTAGGAAAGTACCAATGAATTTAGTTCTAGTGTCAAAGGAAGGGAAGCCTCCTTGCCATAGACAAGCTTGTAAGGTGAAGTTCCTATTGCCTTTTTACTATGATTCTATTTGCCTAGAGCACATGCAAGACCTTCATATGCCACTGTATTTGGCTAATGTTCATTGTGCGCTTCATGATTCTGATCAAGTTCTTGTTTGTTGATTCTACCAGACCATTTCCTTGAGGGTAATAGTTGGAAGAAGTCTTTAGGTAAATGCCCAAATTTAGAGCCCAATCAGTGATTTTAGTACTAAGGAAGGATTTTGCATTAACAAAAATAATGGTTTGAGGAATGCTAAACGTTGTGACTATACCTTCAAGAAAGTCAAGGATGAATACCTTGATTGATTCCTTGAGTGTGGAAGATTCTTTCCATCTGGTGAAGTAATCTATAGTGTCAACAACCATTTATGTCTAACGTTTGAACGTGGATTGATCATGCCTATGAATTCGAGACCCCATTATGCAAAAGGTTGATCCTCTTGGATTGGTCAGAGGGGAAGCACTGCCAATCTTTTCTTTCCTGCAAAGAAAGTACATTCCTTGCATTTTATGACCCAACTATATGCATCTACAGATAGGGTAGGAAAAAAGATACCTTCCATTATGATCTTCATTCATTGTATTCTTGGCAAAGAAGTGTCCACCAAAGAATCCATCATGAAATTCTACTAACACTTTTTTAGTTTTTGCGCGTCGTTGATACATCTTAACAACACGCCATCAAGATTCTTTTTGAAGAGAAGTCCATCAATCAACATATAACAAATAGATTGTAACCTCGGATGTCTTCTATTTACTTTATTTAAACAAGGAGGGTATGTATCCTCGAGAAAGGAATGTGATCATGTCCTTCATCTAGTCACATGCACCAAGGTCTTCATCTAAAAATAATGAAGCTTTAGGTTCACTCTGTGCATCCTCAACAATCTACCTGCAGATTGCACTACCTCTTACCAGCTTTGTGGCCTTGATAGTCACATCGTATTCCATGATTTTTTTCACCCATCATGCTCTTTTCTCACTAATTTCTGCTCCCATGATGAAGTACTTGATCAAAAAGTGGGAGACTAACACCTTGATATGATTAGTGGTGAGCATACTTTTGAATTTCTTGAGTGCGTGCATGATGGTGAAGACCTAATTCTCTGTGTGACTATATTTTAGTTCATAATCCTTCAGTGTCTAGCTGAAGAAAGCCACTAGCTATTCTAACCTTTGTTTATTTTCTTGTGTTAGGACATCAACAATTCTTGCATCAGCGCCACAAGCATAAAGGATGAAATCATTTGAATAATCTAGATTAATGAGTGTTGGCACACAAGAAATATCTTACTTGATCTTGTTGAAGCTTTCTCTCTCTTCTGTTGTCCATCTGAAGGCTATGTCCTTCTTGAGCATTGAACCAATGGGTTGAACCAGTCCTGTAAAGTTAGAGATAAAATGCCTAACAAAATTGATCTTTCCAAGGAAGGACTATAGGGCCTTTTTGTGGACTAGTAGATAAAGATCTAGGATGGTTGAAATGCACTCAGGATCAATCGAAATGCCATCCTTTAAAACCAAATGGCCCAAGAGCTTTCCCTACACCACCACCAAATTACACTTCTTGGGGTTAAGAGACACCCCAAATTCTTTGCATCTCTCAAAGAATTTTTCCAGGTGCGTCATATGATCTGTGCTCTCCTTTGAGAAGATAGTTATATCATCAAGGTAAACTAGGATGAACTTATTAATGTATTATTTGAATGCAATATACATAGCGCATTGGAATGTGGCACCCGCATTCAAGATACCAAAGGGAATTTTCTGATATGAATATGTTCCCCATTTGGTTGTAAATTCTATTTTGAGTTGATCCTCTTCCTTGACTAGGATTTGGTTGAAACCTGAGTACCCATCTAGCATGGAGAATGTATGTGCACCAACCACAGTCTATAGAATCTACTCCATTAAAGGCAAAGTATAATGATCCTTTAGAGATGCCTTATTCGAATCTTTGAAATAAACATTAAGTCTGATTTCACCATTCTTCTTACGTATTGGAACTAGATTCATGACCCAAGTAGAGTATTTGACAAGAAAAATAATTTTTTCCTCAATGAGTTTTGATAATTCCTTTCTCATGAGGGGCTCTATCTTTGGATTGACTAGCTACTTATTTTGTCTAATGGGCTTTATACCAAGATCAAGGTCAATGGAGTGTTGAGCAATACTTGGATCAAAACCTTTGAGGTCTTCATACTCCCATGAGAAAATATCACTGTATTTTTTGAGAGAGAGATGAAGGCATGTCTTTCTTCATGTGCACAAGTCTTGCTGAGCAACAACTCTTTCCCATGTACAATAGTTCTTGAAGAGTAGTTCTCATTTACACGATGCACATGTATATTTCTTCACCCTTGAACTCATCATCAGGATTGAACATTTGGTCTAAGGTGACAAGCCCTTTAGGAAAATTATTTTTCTTCATTTGTATTATTTGGTCACCATAGTTTTCATGCAAGTCGGTTTGCATACTTGATGAAAATTCAGCTTGATTCTGGATAAACTAAACGATCTTCACGTCACTATCAAAAACTTGTCATCCGGTGTTATTGTCTAGAATTGATGGTCCGATCACCATCTTAATGTCTTTGAGTGTTTCCTTTGAAAAATTTCTCGCACAGGAGAAAAGCGTGAACCGAGCATGTCCATCAGTCGGACTTCCTTATTCATTCTACAGAACCACTTGTAGATTAAGATCATCAAATTTCTCAAGGAGGTCCTAAACTTTATATTTATAAGATTTGAGAAGGTTATTCTTTGTATGGCATTTTTGGGTAACCTAGTGGATGATCAATTTTGTTTCCC
Source organism: Taxus wallichiana var. yunnanensis (assembly GCA_018340775.1). NCBI lineage: Eukaryota > Viridiplantae > Streptophyta > Pinopsida > Cupressales > Taxaceae > Taxus > Taxus wallichiana. The sequence goes on along the minus strand of CM031244.1, from coordinate 209,873,108 downwards.
CAAATATTTGCAACACCTTAATTTTCTTCTTCTCAGCAATGAGTAAGCCATGTACTAGTGCTTCATACTCTGCCACATTATTAGAGCATGCAAACTACATCCTGTGCGTGAAGAATAATTTCTCATCCTTAGGGGAAATGAGAACCACTCCTTCTCCCATGCCATTTCTACTTTTGGATCCATCAAAGTACAACTTCCATAGACCAATTTGAACTTTGTCTTTCATGAGCGTGTGTGGAAGCATAATGTCTTCTTCTAGAATGAAATAAGTACCAAGCCCAGTTTCATAGGCTTCTAGTTTTTCAGCATAGGGATCAAATTTGTGATGTATTTTTTCCCATTCATTAAGCAATTGGATTTGGAACAGAGGGTGGAAGATACTTCTCTTTAGGAACTGAAAATTGTTCTTCTTGGATAAGACAATTGGCTTGGAGAGGGGATGGGACATATGACTCTACATGATTGGAAAATATAGGTTGAGCTTGTATGGTAAACCGGGTACCATACCTTGTCTTGAGTAACATATGAGACCAATCAGAAGACAAGTAACCACCTACTTTAGTAGTAAATTTTCTTGATAAATGTAGGGAAAATAAAGGAGGCAGGTCAATGATTGACACATCTTGAGTAATTGTTTGGCTTGGACATACATGGAGGGTTAACTCAAGATCCTTAATGACTCCTAAGGTGGTAACAATTGATCCATCAAGTTGTAGGACTCCTTTAGACAAATGGCTATATTTCGGACCTAAGACATCAACTATCTTATTAGGCATAACATAAGTACTAGCGCCGGAGTCAATCATACAGTTATGCACTAGGTGTTTACCTATAATCAATGACATATAGAAGGGTGGGGTTTTAAAAAATTTACTTACTTGTTTCTCCTCTTCTTGGAAAATTTTGACAAAAATGAGTGGCTTCTGCATAACTAGATCAATGCGCGGGAGTTATGCCAAAGCTTCATGTAGCAGATCTGTTAAGATGGAATGGCGAGGGCATCCCACATTGTAACATTTATGTTTGTTCTCTTCATCTATTCAACAATGCTAAATAGAACGCCCCCATCTTGGGAATCTGGGGAACAACATCCCATCTTGACTATTTCGACGTGGAAGCCTAAATTTTAGGCTGGAGCAGAGGCCGACCTACAAAAGGAGGGACGTGTGCTACTTTAGTAGGAACTTTACACGGGGCATTTTGTATAGGGATTTGAGTGCTTTTACTGCATGATGCCTTGTCTGATTATTTTTTTCTTCGAGGATCGCTTACATTGCTGGGGTGTAACCTACGCACTTGACTCTAACATTCTTTTCTTATATCTTGTGTTGTTTGTAACTTGGGCACACGATCTCTTTGTATTTTCTATAGCTTGGTTGATTGCACAGAAGTCATATGTACCAAAGAACATCAAATTGGTCTCTGGAGGAACTTCTGTTCTTTCTATATTATCTTCTTCATCGACGCTTGTTGAGGGTTTACATGGTGAAGCTTTCTAGACCATGAAGGATTGGGTGTATGAGACATTCACACAATGATATTGACTATGAGGCATGTTGTACCTTTCTAAATCTTGTGCCAAGTTGTTCGAACAGAAGAACAAGCACCGAATCACATTGGGTCTTTGGGAGAGAAGGTGCGGGAGGGAAAATTTGTAAGGGGAGATGTGCATTAGGCTTCCATCTATCATTCTCGCTTGTTCAACTCATTGATTTCCATCTTTATTCAACCAAGGCTGATTGCCTTGCCATGCATGCCTGATTGGATTTGTCTCTATAGGATTTACTGTTACTTTTCTAATGATATGACCTTGTTTGATAAATTTCTGATCAAGGCCTTCAATTCTTCATCTTCCTTTTGCTATGATGGAGAATAGGATGTTGAGGAAAATGGTTGTATGCTTTTCTTAGGGATAGGAATAGGGGCCACAGAAGGTTGGGGTGCTTGTGACATCTCTGGGAATAAGGGCATGGGTGGTCTAGGAGCAAATTTTCCCATTTGAATGAGACTATTTTTTTCCCTTACTTTGCAATGCTATAAGTATTTGGTAAAGTCCGCCTCCCATAGATTGGATCATAATTGAAATATCATTGTTGAGAACCTTAAGATAATAAAGGAAAGCATGTTGGACTCTAGGTCTTACCAAAAGAGGAATTGTCCCAAGTCTTCTGAAATTTGATGTTGAAATCAGTCATCTGGTCATTGGGTTCCATCCTTGTTGTTGTTAGTTGCTCCACCAATGATAGGTGGTATGACTTATCTTCAAAGTAATTATAAAGAGTTGTTCCCAGCTCATCCCAGGTGGTGATAGATCTAAGTCTCAAGCCTCGGTACCTTTGAATTATTTTACCTTTGAAAGAGGCTACAAACAACTTGAATGCTACATCATCATGTGTGATCAGATAGAGCGAACACACATTTTCTATATCTTGGATATGCTCCTGAGGGGTGACTTGATTATCACCAGTAAAGTAAGGAATACTCTTGAGCGCACCATTTGGCATATCATGTTACACAACCAGGAGTAAGGGAATCCCTCCAGCAAAGTTTGCAAAGTTTCTTAATAGAGGGGGTTGCTAATGTGCCATTGCAGGGAACGCATGTTGTCTATTTTGAGGAGGAGTTGAATGGGTGTGGTGCGCTAGATATAGAGATGCATGCGCAAGCTTTCTAGAACAAACTCTTCTCGGGGATAGCTAGATGTATTCAAAAGAATCTTCAACTACTGCACTTCTTTTTGTGTGCACTCTTCTCATGAAAGGCACTCAAGACTACTAAAAAAAGATCTTAAAATATTGGGAGTCACTAGATGTGTTTGAAATGAGCCTCAAAGGCTGAAACACTAAGTCTACACACTAGAATTTAGAGATATGAAATTTGAGCTTTCAATTTTGGTCCCACCGAGCATGCCAGAAACTATTGGTTGCTTGATGTGTACCCATCTCTTAGATCTTAGAATGGTGAGGTGTTTGAGACCACAGTGGAACTATCCCCAAGTTGTGGGATCTTGTGAGCTTGGGACGGATCCTCAAAGAAGGCCGGTTCCTCTATCTACTTTCTACCGCTACTACTACTCCAAGTGTTAGAAGGAAAAAACTAAGCTAATGATGCCAAGAAGGACCAAGGAAAGAAGAATAACATGAAGTAAACTACGGTAAAAGGTGATAGCACTAGAAAAGAGGGATAAAAACTATTTTTTCCGAGAGATAATGAGGGGAAATGCATGAAAAGAGGCTAGGCACGAGTAGCACAATGAAACATGTATTAACCAGATCGTTCTCATGGAACATAACTAGATATAGAGCCATGAGGACCTGAAATAGCACAACCAACACACAACGCAAGAGAAAATGCATGAAGAAAGATTGTAAGCATGTCGGGACATAGAATAGTCTCAAAATGATGCTTTTATTACTTCCAGAGAGATGCCAGAGCTGTTATAATGATGAAGGAGAATGATATCCACATATAAGAGCCAAACATAGAGGTCTACAACTCAAAATATAGAAAATATTGCATCTTTAGAAAAATGCGTAAGGATCCAGAGTTTACAACATAAAAAATGAGCCTTGCTCTTACATTTATAGATGAATCCATGGAGGAAGAATGGAGAAGGAGGGAAAACTAGAATTTGAAACACAAAGCTGTTATGTTTATGGAGCCTATTTTCATGTTAAATTTTGGTACACCTTCCATGTGTTACACTCGATATTGTGTACACTCGGATATTGGTACACCTTCCATGTGTTACACTCGGATATACTCGAGATATTAGGGTATGTAAGTATATAACAAATTTTTTTGATGTAGTGGTTTAAGAAATAGGTTTTACTTCATTTAATCATAACTTTTGTTCGGTAAATGATGAAATGATTTTTAAATATAATGGAAATGTCCCATCAGTTGGAGATAGATTTTGTCTACTTGATGTAATTATGGAACATGAGAAATATTTTAAACAATGGTTTAAGTTTTTATAAGACCAAAATTTTGATGAGTTGACATCCTCATATGTCCCTGAAATTGGTGTCATGACCTTGAATAAAAAGGAATATCACTTTGGTAATACTATTGAGAATTTTGTATCAGTCAATGAAATGTATAAGGTCAGCAATTTGATTTCGGTCCCAAGAGATGTTAGTACGAAATTTCCTATAAAACGAGGTATATGGCTTTAATCCCTTATTTTCTAATTGAGTGATGGGGCAATCCCCTTTTCCAAAAATTTTTGGAATACAACAAGTCATTTCTCCCAAGGATTGTGGTTTTTAACTACAGAACAATTCCTTCCCCTCAAAAAATGAGAATGACATGTGTGTGGAGTATTGTGTTGATTTCCCGCCTACTAAGAAAAGTTCAATAGGAATAGATGGTCCCTTTTAAGGAGAAGGTGTAGTGAATACAAGTAAAGATGAGTATGTTAACCATTTTCTTGATGCCTATGTTGAGTTTAAAAAGAATTGGACAAATGGATATTTATCTACTTTGGAAAGAGAGAAGTTTATCAGACATCTTGAGAAACACATGCAGGTCCTTGGATTGTTGTATAATGTGGTGTGTTGTGGAAAAGAAATTATATATGAATAGACAATGTCTAGGGGGAATAGAAGATCTGTGGGTATGATTTTTTCTTCTACAAGGTGAAGGGTTTCTAGGTGATAGCAATCAATTGATAATATGTGTTTTAGTTGAAATGATTGTGATCATTTCCTTTAAGAGTTGACACGGTGACTTATGTCTCTGTATGGGATGAGGGAATATCATACGGGATCTCGATGGATTATAATGAAGGTTTTTTAGGTCCTTGGACCCCGATGGTTTTCTTGTACAATGTATAGTGGCATGCTTTGTCCTTTTTGGGTTTCTGTTGGTTTTTTGGTTGTTGGTTTTTTCTCTCATGGTGGTGACCTGAAATTTTGAATCATCTTTTGACTCTATTTCCCAAAGTTGGTAACTGATATTCTTATTTTAATATTGTTTATGGTGTTCTTTCGACACCCACAAGGGGAGAGTCCATCTTTGAGCTAGAGCCAATGTTAGTACCCATTTATATCTATCCTATTTTCAGTCCTTTTTTGCCCCTTGAATCATTTCTCAAGAAGATAGATCTATGGGGGCTCGATTTTGAGGATTATTTATCCTTCTTGTTATGTATGCTAAGACTTTGTGGATGAGTATGTAGTTGGTATTATCATCACTGTGAAGGTTCTTAAATTTTTACGTACTTGAGGTACAACATAGATTGTATGATTTGTACAAAGTTAGGATTTTAAACATCTTCGCCAAGTGCGAGTATGGTGAGTGAAAATTATCCCTAAAGCCTGAAGGTGAGTTATATCGATTTTTGTATGGCTTAACTACAAAGTAAACTTTAAATTTCCTCCAAAAATTTGATTCATGTTGTATCTTCCATTGAAAGAACAGACGTGTGTTATCTATTTTCAGGCCTTACCCAAAAATAATCAAATGAAAATTTATCCTCAACATCTAAGAGGTGGTCCTTATTTGGTCTTTTAAAGTGAATTATATTTTAGGGTCCATGGTTGGCTTTGACATAATTCATGATTTTTGTTTTCAGACACTGGCCTCTTGATTGAAGGTAGGAAGAAACAAACAAACACATTTTTTCCCAATTCATAATGAGAAAACAAAGTGACAAATATCCACTTATTTCTCTGATGTTTTTATGTAGTTAACTATGTCACATGAAGATGCAGAGGAAAAGTGGAGTGTCTCTTTCGAGAGTGTTACGATTTTCTAGAAAAGAAAACAAGGTAATGTAAAGATATGCCTAAATGATTAAACAAATAGTTGTATATGATATACGAAAAAACAACTAAGAGCAACATTTACTGGTAGAGAAAATTGGGGATCTATTTAAGGGTCCCCATCCTCTCGTTGTATAATTATACAAGAAAAATAAGAAAGACAAGATACATTTCTATACATATAATATAGTGTCATGTATGTCAAACTTCCACCACTTTAGTCACATTTGGGGCACTCTTCAAGAACTGGTCATGACACTGAATGAAGTCCTCATGGGAAACAATGATGAAGATGAATTGTATGTCTACTACCATGCCCCTTAACATCCCTTTCTCAAATAACTCGGTGATACTCATTTTTGTCCCATTTGTAATGTCAACCAACTCCTTCCTCCATGCATGTGAGTTCACCCATTCATGTAGACCGAGCCCTCCCCTTTCATATGCTTTGGTGCATTGACCTCGGGTTTGATGGCTCTCTAGAACTGTGGTCACATCAAAAATTTAGGCATTAGGGAGTGCATGCCTCTTCTTGGATTGAACTACATGTAGTCCAACCACATCTTGAATATATTCCATGGTGGACTATAAATATGCAAGTCACTCCTTTGTTTTGCTCATGGGATAATCTAAGGTTAGACCTTCATTTTTTAGTTCCTATGGTTAGGTTGAAAAGGGGTGCTATGTTTCTAGTAGGAAAGGGGCATAATAGGACTTAAATATGTGGAAATGGTCACCATGAACATTCACGAAGTGGTGATACTAGTGATTCCTCAAGGACTTGGGATCTAAATAGAACTCTTGGCGAGACTAGGTGAAAGTGCAGTGTTTGGAATAAGGAAGGACACATTTACGCCAAAAATTCAAGAAACACAACACTAGGGTGTCGTGATGAGAGAAATCTTAGGGATTAGCTCTAGCATTTGGTATACTAAAAACACCGGTGAATCATGTCCTTGTTTGGCCCTGAAATTTGAAATAATTGGCCCATGTGGGCCAATTCCTCTAATGGCATACTTTCACTCAAGTAATATGAAGCCATTACTAAGAATACTGAAATGGAAAGGGATGATAGGAAGGGAAATGGTTCTGAAATTTTACAGAAGACTCTAAAAAGGATAGGTGACAGAATGGAAGGACTGGTAAACCACTTAAATAGGCATGGCACTAGAATTGATGTGGAAAAGAACATCATTTCACTATTAATTCCATATCCAGTTCCAATTTATAGGTACGCTTGAGGTTTAAATAAATATAATTTATGTATGAGGATCATGTCGCTAGAAAAGTATTAGACACCCACACATTTTAGGAATGTCTTGTCACATTAACCTTTCTAGCCACATCATGCTTATACAGATGTGGAAATTTTAAATATTAAATGTGACATGACCTAGAAAATATTTGGTTATTTCGTGATGATGAATGAAAGACATGGTGGCAGTTGGTAGAATTAGTGGTTGTTTGTGAGTAATAATTTGTATTTTTCATGGCAGCCCTAAGTAGTTGATGGAAGTGACAGTTTGATCAAGTATCGAGGAATATTCTCTAAAACTATAAAAAGATAAGGTGATATATAAGAAGTAGGGGGTTTTAGAGGATAGGGTTCTTGGCAAGGGGGAAAAAGGGTGGGAAGCTCTTGGGGAAAAAGAGTTTCATGGGAATTTTTAGAGGCACTGCTAACCAGATGGAAGGACTATGTTATGATGAAGTTTTTTTTCTCTATGTGACAAAATTATCAAGAATTTATGTTAAGATGATTGCATGTGTATAGTCATTAACAAAATTTGAGATCATTAATATATGTTTCCCTTGTCTTTTCCTAAGTTTAATGGTTTTCTCCTGAAGAATTCATCTGGATTCATGACATCTCTTTGTTATGTGAAAAATGATGTTAAGGTGGAGATGATATGTGTCTTTTTGTTGTAATTCTATGTGAATCATGGATGTAACTCAATTTTAAACATATCCTTCACTTGCTTAGATCTCATCTAGGAAGGGTGTGAGTATTTGACATTTTTTGGGGGTACCTGAAAACTTCACTTCTCAAGCATATAAAAATATCCCTGTGGACTAAGTAAGATTTGAGGGTATGACTTGTAATTTCTTAGGGGTAGCTTGATTTAGAATATTTATCATGATTTCTCATGAGATGATCCATACTTAGTTGTACTAACCTGGATTGTCAAGAATTTTGTTATGTTTGTGGAGCCTATTTTCATGTTAGAGTTTGGTACACCTTCCATGTGTTACAATCAGATATTTTACGGCATTCGCACTCACTTTGGTGAGCGGGTCAAGGGGTTCGATGGCGAAGACCCCGAAGAAAATTTTCATGGGTGGTTTATTAACCCATGGGTAATGGGTAACTGTTATGGGCTATTGGCTTTTCGGTTTCCATTTTTTTGTAAAACCACCTCTTTGGCTACCTATTGATGTACTTATAAATAGATGGAAATACAATAGGATATATATTAGTGTGTTTTATGAAGGTGAATAGTGTGTGTGAATTCAAGTGTGAATTCGGGAGGGTTTGTTGAGCACAGCTCCAAACAAGATCTGATTATTGTAATTGTGAAGACTGTTGGCTTGTAATAAAATCTGAGCAAGTGTTCTTAGTGGATGTAGCCCACATTGGGTGAACCATGTTAAATATTGTCTTCGTGTTGTGCATATTTCATTTCTGTAATTCTATTCATACTTCTTATTATTGCGATTTTGAGGAATTATTCCGCATTAGATTCTATTAATTCCTAAAAACAACCACCAACAAAAATCATTCAATGCCTATAAATCAGCTTGGAGTCTGTGAAATATGCTTCCCTATTCTGTTTGACATGTTGAAGACAAAGGAAGGAAAATCATACCAAATCGGTGGTTGGAGTAATCGGATCTGCTCATCAATGTTCAAAAAGACATTTTCCCGTTTCTCACCTACCGGACCTACGAATTTGAATTTTGAATTTTGGTATCTGTAGCTGATGTCGTAGCTCTCGACAAGTCCGGGCATGTGCCAATTTGATCTTTGTATCGAGAATACGTTAGAGTCGTCGGCACATGCAAAACACATGGCGTGTGTGAATTGGCTGAAATGATGGCCAACTGTATAATTATTTATTATTTTTACCACATGTCATTTACTGATTGGTTGCGTAAAGACTCGATGACCTATTAGTGCACTTTGACTAGTTGCACGCAACACATTAAAGTGTGTCAAAAGATGACTTGACACAGAAGGGCATGAGGAAAGGGTGCACAGGGAAAATAGGGGAAGGTGTAGAGGGGGCATGTGTGATGTGCACGGGGAAATGATGTAAACTGGTGAGAAGAGAACATATGGTTAAGGCATAACTATTACAAGGTAATGGGCGTGGCGTGCAAGGAGGCCGGAGACTTAGCCTATTAAAGCAAGTGCGAGGAACGTGGGAAGGGAAGAAGCTGACTAGGAAGAAGGTGAATGTACGGAAGATGGCCACATGGGAGAGGTGGAAGGAGAGAAAGAAAAGGGCTGCACATGGAAAATTCTATTAAGGGAATGTGCCAAGTGATTTTGAGCATGTAAAATTCTGCAATAAATAACTTAGGGCTAGAATGTGTATGCAAGTTATCTAAATCGCTACGAGAGATATCTGGATAACACTTAGGTTTTCATTTTCATGCATCTCTTTCTCACCGTTGTCCCTTGGAATCATAGAGTAGAGTTAGGTAGTTGTATTTCCTTTACTAGGAGTAGTTTTAGCAGTAGAAATATGTAGAGGAATTCGGCCTTCTCTAGAGGTTTGTCTTAAGTGCAAGGTCCCACAACATGGAGATAGTACCATGTTGCCTCAAAAGCACCAGTTTAACTTGATTTGGGATGGGTGAAATTTTGAGCTCAAATACGGTTACTACGGTTCAAAGTATTCTTTATCATTTTTCATACACACATGTGTATTCACCTGTATCTTGAGTTGAATGCATGTCACTTTCAAGTTTTTACACGATGTATGATGTTTTTCTTTGTCCATTATAAGTCCTACTAAGGCTCCTGGAGGCATCTACCTTTCCTCATTTACTATCAGGCTCTATCATTTCTATATTTCACATTTTCATTCCTATTCAAATATGGCATTATCGCATACTATTTATCTTCCCCAATGTTCTAATGGGTGCTTCATGTGTAGCATTTTCCATAGGACTCATCCTAATCATGTTTATATAATTTTTTTGTACCTTATTTTTCATTGTTTGTAGAATATGCCCTATGTTTTATTTTTTATTTTTGCACAAGCCTTGAACAACTATGATTGTCTTGTGACATTTTGAGTGGTATCACATGTATGCAACCAACTACTCATTGAGTCCTTGTTCATTATTTTCCTATATGTATTTACTAGTTACTATTTTAGTGTGCATTGATTTTTTATCACTAACACTAGTACGCTAGCATTTTTCCCTTATTTTCCTTGCGTCATGGTAACTACCATGTATAATACCTATTCCCCTGTAGGATTCTTATATCATATTTGCACATCATTTTTAGTTTTCCTTGTTTGGGACCAGTTCACATTTTTTCACCTCACATACCCCAAATGAGTGGTGGAAAACATTGGGTGAACCATTTCACCCTCATAGTAGTCATAAAACATAGTTATAAAAATGCATACACTAGGAACAAAACAAAAATAAGTTACAGAAAAAGGCTGAAAATGAATTGGTAAAAATTCTTAGCATGGACAAAAGCACCTAGATCAAATAGGAACACCTATGCATTAGTGCCCCATATGGGTGCTCTTATCTTGAAGGAAATAGTTATAATAACGGTTTCAACAATTGCATAGTCACATTTTTCTCCAACTTCAGAAATTACATAGTTAGTTTCATATTGTAATCAATTACTAATATGAACTAAGTACTTACTCAAGAACCAAAGAAAAAACTAAATAAGGGAATGATACCTAGGTCATATGTAGGACAATGATATTCCTAGTTCCTTTATGTCACTTGAGGCAAGTTATAAATTGGTTTTTTGATCATTTGAAATGACACTTATCTATAAGGAAGTGTTAACAACTAGAGGGAAAAATAGACTGCTCTCCCAATACACTTTCCCTTAGCAGAAATAAAATGCATAAATCCAAAATTTAGTGTCGAGATGCTCAAATCCCTAGCTTGGAGACATGATTCCTAAATCTGTGTTATTCCAACCAGCTCCTAAGCATCGAGTCTACAAGCAAGAACAAATTTCTATCCCTTTCTCTTTCAAACAATCTAGTGTACTCTAATCCCTTGGTTTGATATTTTTCCAATACGAATTTCCATTTTTACATATTTTCTAAGTTAAAGTTCAATTACATTTATCTAGAGAATTAAATACACTTACTTTCATTTACAGGTCCTATCATATCCCAAAAAATGTAAAGAACACAAGTTACCATGAAGCGAGTCTCAAGCATGCTCAGGAAAAGGAAACTACATGCACACATCACTATTACTCCACACACACAAATTTCACCCCTAGTATCCTTATCCTTTCCTCTCCTTATAATTTCACGGGACACATCTTGCACTATTCCATTTGGCACGCTCTACAACACTTATTTTGCACATTATTTGGTATAATATTCATTCGATTCTCCAACATACATATTTTTTCTCTACTTTATGCTAATGAATCCTTATTCATCAGCATAAAGTGGGGGAAAATATAGTCACTAAATAACAAACTTTCTATATACATCTAGCCTCTAAATATTTCATTTATATGCATGATTCCTAAGTAAAATAATTAGATGTTAACACCCCTTTATTTTTCTTTGACGCTATTTTTATCCTCTTCATCTTTATTTCTTTTTGTTTATGATTGACAAGTTTTAGTTTTGCAATATATAAAACATCTTACTCATCTCTAATTTTATTATCTTATCTTTTTTACACCTTGTACAAGACTATCCATTAGGGATAGGAGCTCTCAAGAACTACTTTCCCCTTTGGGAGCATGTGTCCTCTTTACCTCTTTTTCTGATATTTCAAATGTTACTTCTTTCTTGTCTTCTTTTATCCCTCTTAATCATCCTTTCACTTGTTAATGATGAAAATTAAGCAAGGGAATCATTTATATATGTTTTATTTAACCTCATTAGGGAGGAAGCATTCAAGAGGCACATACATCTACAAAGAGCTAATATTTTCTATATGCTATACCAAGGATTGAATTGTGGACTACATACTTCACTGCATATGAGGGTTTATTCTATATTTTATACCACACATTTACATTTGGGACAAAGTAGTTGTATCCCATTATCTCTTTATGTGACTAGAACTAGGGCATCCTAGCTCAAGGGAAACTATTTCAATCACACACACACACAATAATGACATAGATTTTGAAATGTAGTGCAACACTTAGTGACAATGACATTGGACTAGCCCTGAGGTCACTTTGACTCAAGAATTTGCATTATTTTATTCATATAATGTGTGCTTGAGTACTATGAAGGTATCTAGGGTTTCTTTTGTAAGTTACAGGTGTGACATAGAAAATATGATGTAACACGTAGTGAACAAGGAATAACACAAACCGACACAAAAAGAACTAGATCCTGAGCACTTCTACAAACACCAACACCTAGAACAAATGCTAGTGCCTGGATGGACCTATCCCCTTCAAGGTGCTCTTATCCCAAATATTGTCATTTGCATAATCAGACACAAATATTTTTCACAACCCATAATCACCCCTTCTAGATAAGTCTCAAGTATAGAATTAGTCCAAACCTACAAATGTAAGTTGATTCATTCTCTAAACCCTATCTATCACTCTTTCTTGTATTTCCTTTGATTGATCTTTCTTTAATATTTATATATCCATTTAATCATTAGTTTCCTTATCTTAGATTTAATTTCATTAAATCCGTAAATGTACTTGCCCATTTTCCATTTTTTGCTCAATCTTCCTCTTTCTAGCTTCCCTAGACTACCAAGTTAGAATATTTTTGTATTTTCTCTTCTATTCCTATAATTTTGATTTTGTGCCCCTCAATTTGTGAAACCTACATTAATCACCATGACACATGCAAAAACATCATGGTTTTCTTGAAAACCCCTTGTAGTGATTGTGCTGATGGTTGCTGCAAATACAAGTCCTCTCACCATAGTTGTATGTCTTTCTTATTTTTTTGTGAGCTTGATTTTTGGATTTGGTTTTATTTGTTAATTTGTTGTGCTTCTATTTTTATTTTACTTAACCCTCATTGACTCCACTTCATCTATTTTGTAGATATAATCTCCACCCCTTATCAATCTTTAATCTAGAGTTTAGGATTTATTAGATATACACTCTTATTAAAGAAAATATTATGCATTTATTTTCCCAACCCCCATAATTTTGAGTATTTTGATTACTAGAAATTTATTTTGAAACCAAATTTTCCATATTGCTGCAATTTTTGAGTTTTAAAGAGAGACCAAGACAATAAAAAAGAAGATTGCTACTAGTCCTAAGCACTTCCAAGGTTTTGTCAGATTCTTATTATTACTACAAGGGAGATATAGAGAGAATCAGAACATCACTTCTAAAATCATTGGCCAGTTTTATTTTGGTGTAATCTTGCCTCCATCCATCACCTAGCTACTCAATCTCTTCTTGTTACATTGATGTTGTACATCCTGGTCTATTGAGAAAACAACATGAGAGTATTTTAAGGTTACAAACATCAAATTCAACATAGCCAATTCCATATTTTAGGAGAGAGGTTTGTGTTGTATTATTGATTATTCTCTTATTGTTTTAGCTTAAAATTCACTGAGTAATCTATTGTAGTTTCATTTAGAAAGCTATTTTATAAATATTTTTAAAAAATAGAATATATTCAATAAATTTCAATTTTTTGCATTTAGAATATATCTTCCTCTTGCTCTGGAATTAGTCTCACATTTGATACTAATATCAAAGATGCATATTTATTTAGTTTCATTTACTTACACATATATTCTAAAATATGTCTCTCCTTTTCATTTTAGAAAACTATTCAAAGAAGTAAAGAACAAAAGGATTTAATTTTTTTCACAGCATCAAAGTGGATCAAATCTATAAAATAATCATACTTCCATGTTAGAGATAATCAATATTTGTATACATTCATTTTTGTGGTTCCATTTAAAGTCTAAAATATCATTCTAGTTACCGTAGTAGTTATATTTCCATTGTTGGTTGCATTCACTTAAAAATCATCTAAAAATATGAAAACAAATATGCCTCTTTATATAAGACATCATTGTCTTCAAATTTGTTGCATGCATGTTCTAATTTGGTTTTAATTAGAAAAATATTTACATTTATAGCAACTAGATAAATTTATATTGTATCTTGTTAATCAAATCTAGACTAAATCAAACACATTCTCCCATACATAAAACAAACCACAACTCACTTTCACATGAAAAACAACCTTCCCATAAGATATCATCACCATTTGCACAACCACAACACCTACAAAAACCTAAAAATAAAATGCAAATTTGTAAGACAACAAATTTTCATTTACAAAAATCATTCCAAACCATCCAAAATAGGTTCATGTTCTAGCCAACCAACACTTATACGGCTTTCAAAACCTCATATCAAGATATATATTGCATTATGCTCCATCTCTAACTAGTGCCAGATAGAGGAAATTCTCTCACACATGTGGATGACTTTGGATAGTCAAGTATTTCCTCGCGGGGTAGGTCAATTCTTATGTGTTTTTTCTCCTTTGGAGCCTAAAAACATTAGAGATGACATCCTCTCCAAATTGAGGTGTGAATTGTTTGATCCACATCTTCACCTACATTGATAGTTAGACAATTGTGTCTTCTCCACAATCAAGTTACACCACCACCACAAGTAATTATACCCTTTTGTCTTCTTAGGAGACTATAATTCCCCTTAGAGACTTGATTCATCTTTTATCCTTGGGGTCTAGCCTCATCTATTTCTCTATTCTTTTCATGACCCTTTCTATTGCATTAATTAAATATGAATTAAATATATATTTAAGAGCAACTAATATGATAAAATACAGTGAAATACAAATGATAAGCACTCAAGCAATGTAAGACTATAAGAAAATGGGAGAGATAAGTGACTTAGTTGTTTCCTATGTAATATTTAAGTAGTCGGGATTTTGTATATACTAGATCTTCCTAGAATTGATGTCACATAATCTTGCTGAGGATTCTAGAACTCTATGCCGAGGTTAGGCAAGGGTGCCCACAAGAGGATAAAGGCACCTAGATGCTTGTTTCTGATTTTGGGTGTTGGTGACTGTGTACAAATTATCAAGATCTATTTTATTCTATGTCGCAAGGGTTTCATTGTTGATTCATGTTGGTCACTCGGTATTCACTCTTTGATCACCAAAGATACTTGTAATTTGAAAAAAAAACCCTATGTACCTCCAACATCTAACCCACCACCTCACTTAGACACCTCATCCAACAACCTCACCCTAGACCTATTCTTGGCATGTTTCCATAACCAAAAATAACCAATTCTTACTTGCCTTAATGAGTTAAGATTTGGTCTAACCCTAAAATCAATCCCTAAAATATCTCCAACCACATTCCCACTCATTAGAAGTGATGTTTCCATTCTAATCCACAAGAATAAATGAACTAGGCAAAAAGAAATCAAAAAGATCTGCCCATTTTAGTAAACCTAGGGAATCCCACCTTAACCGACATTCGTCACCCCTAAACCAATGCTCATCACCCCTAAACCGACGTCGGTCAACCTGGAACCATCGTCGGTTACCATTTATTCACCTAAACAACCTTATTTTTGGGTTAGCACATTCTGAGAGCAAGGGAAGGAGATCAAAGCTGCATGTAAGTGAAACCAACATCCTTTCACATATCCAGACATCCAGAGCCATCACTAGGATAGATTTTAAAGCACCACACTCACGGAATCATTCTCGGGAACCTTTGCTATGATATCCAACATTATTCTTTCCGATCAATAGCCACCTCCATTTAACCATCAAAATATGCATTACAAGAACTACATCTCTACCAAGTATTATCTATTTCAACATAGCTAACTTTTGTCATTCTTGTCATTAGTTTATACTTTGCATGTTCATTCCTCCATTGCTTATTAACTTGTTATCCTACCATTTCCCTTACCCACACAACCAAATCACCATTCGACCTAATATCCATTTCGACTATACTTGATATCTCCACAAACCTTCTTATCCACTCTCTCAACCTCATTTGACTTTAGACCAGCCCCCTGTCATTTGATCCATTTGATTTTCTTTTACCTCAACCATGTCGACGCTAATTATCTACAACCCTCGTTAGTTCTACCTAAAATGACATCAGTCATACTCGACCGATGTCGGTCTCTGTGTTTTATACCTTGACCAAGAATAGACCCAACAATCATCCTACCATTTGACCTAAATAACCCAGAATCAGACCCTGACCAGTCCCAGTACCTTGACAGATACCTCATCTTTCAGATCCAACTATAGCCTAGCCTATTGTGATTGGATTTTCTTATTGTACTTGAATGAGATACCTAAATCATATCAACTACATTAGGAATTTACTTGTTTCTCACATCAATTTGTTTTAAATAGTGGATTAACAACCATCTAGGAGGTATCACACTTCCTAGAACTAGTATACACTAGGCAATCCACTGCCATATATCATTTAACTATCCTTTTGTGGTCTTGTTTTCTATTACATGTAGTTCCTCCTAGCTAAAAGGAAGCTCTCACATTCAGCTATGGATCAAGAAGTCAGAACACAAGCAGAAACCATCAGCCGACCAGAATTTAATAGGTATTCCTCCTTGGCCCATACCCTTATATGTTTCGTCATTCAAAAAGGTAAAGAAAACAACGAAACATTTTTGGCACGCTTCGGTGGGACCAATCAGGGGTTCTTTTGCATTTATTCATTCCTAGGTAAAATTTGTGTCTTTTTTTCCCTTCGAAAATATTCCACATTAATTTTCTTCTTTGGAATCATTCTACTTATTTCTATTGTCTAAAAACAATCGTATTTTTGGTGCTTTAAAAAGAACACATCTTCCTTTATTTTGCATTGCATTAGTGAAAGAGCATCCCTCTTCTTGTTCATCACTTGCTACATCAAATATTACACTTTGATTTGGGTTTAAAACACTTGCATTTCATTTTGATTTGTTGCATTATTAGCTCACATTAAAACTAAGGGCAACCTATATGTTGGAAGTCATGCCAGCTGATGGTTGACACAAAGAATCGTAGAAAGCACATTTTTATCTCTCGTGTCTTACCAAACTTGCACAAAATCAAAATATACACATCTTTCTTAAACAACATCTTACCCGGGAACATCTGTTAGTGATCACATGATCCAGTTGGTAGGTACTCCCTAGCTCATTGCCTCTGTCAAGTCATCATCTCAGAGGACAGCCCATCCCCACCATAACATACTTGAAACCTCTCCTTTTAGATATCCTTCTTGGGAGGACTCCTTCCTAACCAAAATAATCTCTTCTAAATACACATAGTCAATCATAAATAGCATAAGCTAAACTAACATAAGAAAATCAATGTTAGGATCATGATTTTTCTTAGTGTTCTTCTTGACTTTAAGGTAGGTGTGAGACTATGAATCTCCATTTTTCTTGTTCCTTGCACACTCCACCATCGTAGTTAAAGTATTTTGACTTTTTCTGAGTGTGCTAGTGCCCCATCTCCTCATTCTCAGATTTTTGAGTTTGATTCTTCATTTAATTTAACTAAAAAAACCAATTTTATTCATTTCTTTATAATTTCATAGTCACCGATGTCGGTCTAGTGACCATCGCTGGTTCACATCTGACCCTCATCGGTTAAACCCTAACCGGTGTCAACTTCTGGCTTTCTAGATACTTTATCTAGAATAGCCTTCATCACTCTTTTTGTTATGTTTCTATCCCTCATGGAATCATCATATTTCTCCCCTGTTGATACCTACTATCATACACAGTTTTCCCTATACACATCCAACATTCCTATTTCATTCTTTGAGACTAGTTTTCTTCCACAAAGTGACGGTATCGGTTTCAACAACCATCATCGGTTTTCCCTCAACCGTCATCGATCAACCTGAATGTCATCGGTTTTTATCAACCGTCACCGTCACTTTGACCATCATTGGTTGCATGTGTTTGATTTTCAAAATATAGACATTGACCAGATTCACCTCCTAGACCCCATTATTCTTTGTTTCTACTATTTTCTGTGTCATCTACAGAATACAGTCTTACCAAGTCAAGCACTTGTTCACATGGTGCTGACTCGCAGCCAAACTAACACCCTCATATTCCATGCTAGTCATCAACCACTCCCACCTAGTCCCTCACCACCTTCCATCCTGTCACCCATGGATCCAACCTTACCTACCACCATTTCTATAGGTGATGAAGAGTTTGCATGACTCCTTGATCAGAATCCTATGGCCTTACAGTTCTACCTTTCCCACTCTTCCACTCGAGACTCCTTAGGTCAGTTGATATATGACATGCATGTATCCATCTCTCCTACTTTTATTCCTACTTCTGCATCAACCCCGAATAATGCGGCATTACCTCACACCGCTTTCACCCCCGTAGTTTCACAGCCTAGGAGCTATACGTGCCATGACCATTACATCTCGTAGTATCACTCGCTCCTTTCATATCTGTTGTCCCCACATCGACCAACCAAACCATAAACTAGTCTCGTACCCATTGTCTCACAATTACCCATTGTAACACAACTACTCATGGTTTCGGTGATCCCTACTCCATTCTAGAATCTCATCCTCTCCATCCCCGCAAACACACCGCCCCAATCGCTTCAAATTCATGATGACCATCCCACATACATACACCTACTATCAACAACCCCCTATCTTATATGTCACCCATTTTGGATATGTGTCTACTATGTCGGTTCCTTATTCTCAACCACCCTATCAGTTCAATATCCACCCCCTTATGCCACACAAATTGTCCCTCCATCACAACCTACTAATGACCTCATCAAGTTGATGATTGAAAATATGTAGACATTAGAAGCATCGGTTTCTGGCTCACACAATTCTCTCACCTATGATGAAATTTGTAATGAGCCTATTCACGTGTCCACTCCTATTCGACCATACCCCGTACAGTGGGAAATGTAAAAATTCAACCGCTTCAATAGCAAAGAAGATCCACAACAATATTTTTGGTCCTTTAAACATGGGTGTTACCTAATTTCCCATGATGATGCTTTACTTTTGAGGAATTTCCCAATGTCCCTGACAGACCTACATTAGACTAGTATAGTGGACTACCAAGACACTCCATTTACTCATTTAATTAAGTAGCCAAAGCCTTCCTAGATCACTTCTCCATCAACATTGTTAAGAAGGTTACCATGACTGATCTTTATTCCACATGATAGTATGACGATGAGTCTATCATTGACTTCATCACTCACTGGTGCAACCTCATTAACCAACTCACATTCCAATTACCTCAAACTGAGCTTATAGAACTATTTACTTGGGCATGTGCTAGACACATCTCACCAACCCTACAGGTGCAAAATTTTCACACTTTCAACAAGGCATTCACCATGGCATGGAAATTGGAAATTCATGCTATCAAAGAAAAGAAGATTCAACTTCGTAACAAGAACATCATGTTCAAATCAAATGATACTTCTTCGTCTTGAAACCCCAAAACAAATATTCAAAGCCCAAAGGGTCTGCTAATGTCGTAGTTCTCAAAGCCAGTCCCCCTCATCAATAAAACCTAGCTAAACCCCCTTCCAATATCTCTCTCCGTCCAAGCTTTCCAATTCAAATGAGAACAACAAAATTATAATTCCATTGGAGAATCTTATTCTTCCATTTTGGAAAAGCTTGTTAAGGTTGGTGCCATTACCCTTCCACCTATAAAATCACATATTGGTTTTGACCCTGAGTGACCCATGCCCACATGGTATAAGGAACATGAATTTTGCAACTATCATCGTGTCAAAGGTCACAATGACAATAACTGCATTACATTCAATAATATCATCCAAGAAATGTTAGACAATGGAGATCTAGTCTTGCATAGCCCGAATGCACCCACTAACCAAAACATGCATATCTTCAAGAAGCCATTCCCTAATCATGCCCCATCTTCCAACCAAGCTAGTGATACCTCAAACAATGAAAGCAATGTCTTTGAGATCCACGTTATTTTTAATGACATACCAATTGCTTCCCAATTGCCTCATGTTCCTTCCATAGATGAAATATTAGCCCACGCTCCCCTACCTGTACCAAGTACCTATTTCATCTACTCCTCTACCCACAGAGGAATCCCCTTCATTTTCCCCTTCACCCATGGAAGAGCCTATAATCAACACACCACCTTTAACCTCACAAAATTATGAGTAGTTTTCAGTGGCACCTCTCCTACTCATAAAGATGCGGGTCCACCGCTTACACCAACACAAGGAGAGTCACTTCAGCTAGCCCATCCCCCTCTACCTATGGAGGATACTATAGAAGTACCACTACCTATAGATGACCATTCACTATTAGACCTTCAAGATCCCGCTGATCTGCTTTTGGCTCTCTTACCCACAGAGTCCGAGGCTAGCCATTTCCCGTATCTCAATAAAATTTTATAGGAATTGCACTCAATTCATGTCATCCCCACTTAGAACAATACCATTCTCACACTTGGATGATTTCCTAGACTATGTTGATAGAGCCTTACTTTGGGGACACCTTCTACTTCTGTTTCAACACAAATACATTGTCACTCACGACACCTCCACTATCTATCCAAAAGTGTTTCAAGTGACCAAACCAAACACAACCACAACTATTGCAATACCTTCCATGACACCACTCATGGCCCAACTCACACCTCTTCCCATAGCCCAACATGCATCTACACCCAAACCCATGCCTATATCATCTCCCTTACTTAAACCTATCACTACCTTAGGGGTCATACCAACAACTAGCCTTACTCACCCACCCATCAAATTAGATTTAGCTACATCTTCCAAAACTAACACCAAATTTAACTGGCCCCTAAAAAGAAGATCCAATCTCCTAGATCTCATACCCCAACCTCACCTACCATGCCCTTATCACCTTCACCCCTTCCATCCATCCTAGGAACTCAACCCTCAACCCTAACCAAGAAACCCCCATCCACTAGTAAACCAAGAATGCAACAACTGATTTCCCCATCATAGACCAATAATACACCCAAACGACCTACACAACCTCCACCCTCACCTATAACCTTCTTACCACCCATACCTCCAATACTATCAATGACATCTTCACTACCCATGACACTTACTTCTCTTTCACTCACGCCTCCTGCCCAACCCACACCACCTACCTCCACAGCACCTCGGTTACCCCCATGGGTAACCCTCCCTCTTCCACCATTAGTTTTCCCTCCACATATCATACGCTCGTATCACCTTTACCCAAAAAGATGTAACCTAAAGCTAAAAATCTGCTACCCTCCAATAAGATAGTTAAACCAACCAAACCTTCCATTGTCGGTTCATCTACCATGCCCCTACCCAAGAAGATACGACCAAAACCTAAGACCAAACTACACACCAAACTAGATGCCCAACCTACTCCCCCTCTTGTAAAGAATCTTCCTCCGTAGTTAGCTGCACCTATACCCAAACCCACATTCACCTCCCATTGTGATCCATTAGCAGGGTCCTATTCCAAAATCCTAACCAACCTCCTTGAAAATTTTGTCATCACATTACCACTTCTTAGACCTTACCACCCACTCAAACCCAAACCAAAATGGTTTGACAAAACCCAAATTTACACCTACCATCATGTATCAGGACACGATGTAGAGAACTATAAGGCTTTAAAAACCACTCTTGTCCAATTATGTCCTCCTGAAGAAAACTTTGATGATTAAGATCTTCTTGATGAAGACCCCATTTTGCCTTCACCAATTTCTATAGATCTTCCCCCATTTCCTACTCAAGTGACCAAAATCTCCACCCCCACAACTCTTTGATCCACCCCGAGATTTGAGATTAACATAGTTTATATAAGAGAGTTTGCTAAAACACCACCCAAATGCCAATGCACCCTACTCATCTCACAAGGCTCGTATCCACCACTAGGGTTTTTCCTTCTTGTTGCTATACCTTCCATGACATACCCTCTTCATCCACTTCCCCTCATATTAACATTATCAAAATTACCACCCGTGCTCAGAAGGAAAAGGGAAAGGAGAAAGCAACTGACTCATCAACCAACCTTGTACCCAATATAACATCCGCACCCATACCCAAAGTCATCATTTGAGGTCCCGCATATCCCATTTCCAATGGTGTCACACATCGCACAATGCTAAAGAAACTACACCAATCCCCCTCAAAATGTCTTTATATGACCTTGTCCAACCTTAGAGTCACTTCATTCAAGCCCTCATGGATGTCCTTCAATATATCAAGTATTACCAAATGACCCCACACCTGTGGCCTCCATCATTACCCCTCATCATGTAGCCTCTCTCACTAGGTCTTCACCTTCCTCTACACCTCCACCCACTCGCCAAGTGGTCACCCTCGATTTTCAGATGAAGAGATCACTCCCTTCTAGTCTAATGACCCCGACCCCACTCTTTTCATCTCTGTCTTTATCGATAATATACACATATGACGCGTTATGATCGATGGTGGTGCTAGTATTAACATCATCTCCTCCCATGCATACGACCAAATGCAAATACCTTCCAATTACATGCATGGTAACCCCGTTATGTTGTGTTCCTTCAATGACGCCATGACCTCTACACTAGGTACCATTTTTCTCCATGTCCACGTAGGTCCCCGCACCATCCCGGAACTTTTTATGTCCTAGAAGGGGAGTTCCAGTATAACTTTTGCTTGGCTGACCTTGGATTCGTGCTATGGGTTGTGTCCCTTCGACATTACATCGGTGCCTCAAATTTGAAAATGAGGGACATAATTACACCATCCCTTCGACCCCTCACCTTTTAAGACCTATAACATGCTATATCAACCCAAAGATGTGCTTGTACTAGTAAAGGCATCCACCACCGTCACCACTTCACCTTTGCCCATGTGCTCATGCACCAAAATTGCCACTACTTCTCCTACATCTAACCTCACTATCCCCACTATAGTTGTATCCTCTACCACTGGCACTCCTATTTCACCTTCATCTAGTGAGCCATCTATACCCACTACCCACATACCAATCACTGATCCTTAGAAGGTGTTTTTCAACACCTCACTCTGGGGGAATACCGCTTATACAATATTGATACCTTCTTCACTTTGCACAAGAGTATGGAAATCTATGTCAACACCCTAGTTATGACATTCGCATCAATGAAATTTTCCCTTATGTCCCTCCCCACCTTCGCACCTGCCTAACGTATGGGGGACTTGATATGGCCACCTATAAACCCAAACCTCCATCCCAAACCCAACCATTTTCATCCGACCTACACTCCCTCACTAACCACCATTTCACTCACACTTTCCTCCACCAGTGCGCGTGGAAAGGATTTGGCTTGGTTTTTATGAACAAGGCTGCCACACTGTCATCTCATGTACCTCTCATAAATAAAATGACCATACTAGCATTGGTTTTGATGCTCCATCCTCTAAGAAGGTTCACATCAACTTTATCAAGGATGAGAATATTTCCCTTCTCATTCACCCACATTACCATCTTCACCCATGAAGTCCATAGATCTTGAATCTATTCCTCCTAAATTTTTTTCGTAAACACCATTTCCTGGGACCATTGACCTATCAATGTGATGGAAAGGCTCCCTCTTCTCTCCCATTCCTATATCCTGACACGATCAATGATGATATGCCTTCAATTAACATCATTTAATGTCAAGACGATGAGTCCATCCTTACCTACCTTGGTGCATAAGACTCTTATATTCATTGGTTGTTACCCTATGAGATGTAAACCATGTTGAATGAATCGAACATAGAAATCAACATTAATAATAAGGATGACCCACACATTCTAAAGATCGGCCAATCCTTAGATGTTACTGAATAGGAAGCCTTCACCTCTTTCCTTCGGGACCATAGCAATGCATTTGCTTGGTCCTATGCCAATATGCCCGGTATTGACCCAAAAATCATGGTTCATAATATCATAACCATTCCTGATGCCAAACCCATCAAACAAAAGCTGCAGAAAATGCATCCTCACATTACTCTTCTAGTCAAAGAAGAGATTCAATGCCTTCTCTCGGTTTCCTTCATTCTACCCATTAATTATCCCCAATGGATTTCTAACATCATTCCTATCACAAAAGTAATAGGGGGACTCCGCATTTGCATGGATTTCTATGACCTCAACCTCACTTGTTCAAAGAGATGATTTCCCACTACCGTGCATTCACCAATTAGTTGATCTCACTTCTGGCCATGAAATGTTATCGCTCATGTACGGTTTCTTGGGCTATAATCAAATATTACTAGCTCCCAAGGATCAACACAAGACTTCCTTCATCACCCCTTGGGGGACTTTATGCTATTGAGTCATGCCCTTTGGCCTAAAAATGCTTGGTGCTACATATCGGCGGGCCATTACTTACATTGTCCATGACATCATGCATCACATATTGGACAATTACGTAGATGATATGCTCACCAAATCCAATCCTCCTAACCTCCACCCAACCACAATCAACCCCCCGTGCTCATGGACCCATCTACCCTGGCTCCTCTAACCAATTGGATCTTGTCTCTCATCCTTTCCTCCCGACAAAGCACAACTCATTCAGAGCTTTTTCATTTTCGCAAAAGCCAAAATGTATAAATGAATCCATATTATATGGATTTTTTATTTTTAAATCCCTCGTTGACCTACTAACATTGGTTATACCTATATCGACATCGGTCTGTGCCTAAAGCACATCATGGTCGATCATACCCAAACCGACATCGGTTCACCTTTGCCCTAATAATAACTGTGATCAATTTTTCTAGACCATCACCGATTCACGTTTGGTACCGCATCGGTTACCTGTCATACTCTTGCCCATGCCTTTTACCCATTTCCAACCAACACTTAACTTAACCCAACCCACCACCGTTTGACCCCCTACCTACCCTTATTACAACCAACCTCCATGCCTACCTTACCTATACTTGTCCTTAATTACATTTTGGGACTTGTTATTTTACCCATACTTGCCCTAACCATTCCATGACCTAGCTACCTAGACCCAGAACATTGTTAGTGACTGTGAAATCATGTGCTCGCTATACCGTGCGACAATGTTACCCATGTTGGTTGACCTAATGACCTTATTTTTCCTATTGCCATGTCATTTATCTCGAACTTACCTTTGGTGTACTGGAACATACCTAAATGTTCCTACACTTGACCTATGAAGTGCTTCTGCACCATATCATATACCTTGGATATTGGAATCACCGAACCTTGTTAGGATAAAACTATTGACGTTAGATGATATAGAGTTTGCATTCTCTTCAACCTGGTACTGTGCCACAATTTATACATGTGCGTGCATTTGAATGTTTCTACCTTTGACCCTAGCCCATTACCTAGATTACCTAATTAGACCTTTTCCCAATTACCCCCATTGTCCACCTTCCTCTTCATCACATCCACCTTTTATCAAACCACTCACCGATTCCATCTTCTACCTCATCCATTCCTAGTTTGAGGGGGATCACCTTCACCCACACATGGGGCAACCACATCTTATTTTTGTTAGCGTTGCTTACCAATACAAGCTATGCAACAAAAAGGGGGAAAATGTAGACACCAAAATTGGGTCACACTCCCCTTAGTCCCTCGTCAAATAACCACTCAAACATACTCATCTAACCATGGCCCCTTCCACCCCACATCACCATTAATTTAATTAATTAAATTAAATTAATATATATCCTCACAATATTTAATATCTAATTACCTAATTTCTACCCCACCACCTCACCTAGACACCTCATCCATCCACCTCACCCTAGACCTATTCTTGGCATGTTTCCATAACCAAAAATAACTAAGTATTACTTGCCTTAATGAGTTAAGATTTTGTCTAACCCTAAAATCAATCCCTAAAATATCTCCAACCACATTCCTGCTCATTAGAAGGGAAGTTTCCATTCTAATTCGTGAGAATAAATGAACTGGGTTGAAAGAAATCAAAGAGATTTGTCTATTTTAGTAAACCTAGGGAATCATGCCTTAACCAATGTCGGTCACCCCTAAACCGATGTTGGTCAACCTAGAAATATTTTCAGTTACCATTTATTGACCTAAACAACCTTGTTTTTGGGTTGGCACATTCTAAGAGCAAGGGAAAGATATTAGAGCTACATGCAAGCAAAACTAGCATCCTTTCATGTATCCAGACATCCAGATTCATCACCAGGATAGATATTGAAGCACCGCACTCACGGAATCATTTTGGGAACCACTTCTACAATATCCAACACTATTCTTCTAATCAACAACCACCTCCATTTAGCCATCAAAATCTGCATCACAATAAGTACATCTCTACCAACATTGTCTATTTTAGCATAGTTAACTTTTTTCATTCTGTCATTAGTTTATACTTTGCATGTTCATTCCTCCATTGCTTATTAGCTTGTAATCCTACCATTTCTCTTACCCACACCACCAATTCATCATTCTAACCTAATATCCATTTCTAAGTATACTTGAGATCTCCATAGACCTTCTCATCCACTCTCTTAACCTCATTTGACCTTAGATCAACCCCTGCCATTTGATCCATTCGAGTTTCTTTTACCTCGACCATACCGAGCCTTGCAGTTATCTACAACCTGTCATTGGTTCTACCTAAACTAGCATTGGTCATACCCGACCGACGCGTCGGTATCTCTATGTTTTATACCTTGACCAAGAACATACCCAACAATCATCTTATTAGTTGACCTAAATAACCTAGAATTTGACCCTAACCAGTCCCAGTACCTTGACAGATACGTCATCTTTGATTCAACTATAGCCTAGCCTATTGTGATTGGATTTTCTTATTGTACTTGAATGAGATACCTAAATCATATCAACTACAGTAAGAATTTACTTGTTTCTCACATTAATTTGTTTTAAACAGTGGATTAACAGCCATCTAGGAAGTATCACACTTCCCGAAACTAGCATACACTAGGAAGTCCACTGTCATATATCATTTAACTATCCTTTTGTGGTCTTGTTTTCTATTACAGGTAGTTCCTCCTAGCAAAAAGGAAGATATCACATTCAGTTGTGGATCAAGAAGTTATAACATGCGCAACAACCATCAACTGACCAACATTTAATAGGTATTCCTCCTTGGCCCTTACCCTTATGTATTTTGTCATTCAAAAAGGTAAAGAAAACGGTGAAACATGTAGAACTACCAGCCTTGCAGTATATGAAGGCCATCAAAGACTCAAATTTCACTAGTTCTTTGGAGAAAATAATCATATACCTATAGAGGTTGGATGAAAATAGGCTACCAGTGGTGGACAGGATTACTGCACACTAACAAAAGGTAAAACAACTATTTGACAAGAAAGCAATACCTAGGGACTTCTAGGTTAGTGACATTGTCCTACTCAAGCATAAGAGGCAAGAACCTTGAGGAAGTCATGGTAAGTTTGATTCTCTTTGGCTAGGTCCTTTCAAAATCAAACATTTTTCTAGAGAAAATTAATTTTATTTGAACTATATGGATGGAAATTCTCTTCCACTACCATATAGTGGGAAATATCTGAAGTTGTTTCAATCCTAGGTGACTAGGTAGTCCTTTGTACAGATTTTGTATAGTTCTTGTTCTTGGTTTTCTATGGTGTCTCTTTGTTGTGTGTGTGTGTCTTCTATATTGTTTCATCCATGACTCTATTTTCCCATTTGTTTTGTCTAGGTATTTTCCCAAATAATCTAGAGTTCTTAGTCCTACCTTGTTCTTTTTTTTTTTTTTAAAAGATAGTTCATCCCAGAAAGAGTCGGTTGTTGTCACCTTCCCGAAATTATATATTTACGCATCAATTTTCAATTTTTTTGTGTAAGATATCTATCTTAATCTCCTTATAAGGATCCTCAAGGAATATTAATTTTCAAATAGTTAGTCATTTTTTTGAATTTTGAGTTTTTAAGACTTTTCCTTTGTTTTGTAGGCATTTTAGGTTTTTATATCCCTCACGTCCTAAGTTCCACTGGGCTCCATATCCATTGGTTCCCTATTTTCACCACATTGCATTTCTTTTCCTTCATTTTTGGGTACTTTTATTTTTAGGGAAATCAAGTGCCATTTCCTCGAGGACCGTCTGTGAAAGTTTCTTCCGATTTTCCCAATTCTTGAATATTGCAGAATTTTTGGCCTATCATGTCCCACATGTATCGAGTGCTCCCGACCTCCATTTCTCCACAAGTATATTTTTCTGCTTTTCATTCACTACGAGTGTTTTGTCTGTCGTGTCCCGGGTGTCCCATGGGCCGGTTGTGCTCATTACCTCTGCATTTTCTACTTTCCATTGTCTCGAGTCGGTGTAGTGCGTTAATTGTCACATTCAATTCCTACCACCGACCTACTCAAATGGAATTTGTATAAATAGCCATGGTAATCAATTATTTTTACCACACCCTTTGCATTCATTGTTGTCTTCCATTCCGTTCTCTCACTCTCCATTGTTTGTAGCCGTAGCCAAGTCCCTGTTCTAGTCTTTTTCAAATTTGTAGGTGTAATCAAAGCTATGAACTATCGAAAGTAAAATCTAGAGGAATAAATAAGTTCATTACTCCTGCCATACAATGAAGATCAACTACAAAGGGCACGAGCATTTATCTTCCTTAGAGACAACCATACCTAACATAGGAGATAGTGAATCTCAACATCTCAACTTGGATGATTTCGGGAATTAATTAAATGTTGAAACCCTACTCCCATAGGTCAACTAATTAAGGAGAGAGGAATTGCTCATGCAAGGGGTTTTCCAATTTCGAGTTCGGTGTGTTGAGACCATGCTAACATGTTGTGTGTGCTTCAACCAAGAGACAAAAGAGATCATTTATCCCCATATATAGGTACCAATGTGATTGGATGCTAGTTGTATTAGTACTACCCTTAGGATTCCTATAGCTAAAAATTCAAACACCCTCACCAAAGACAGGATCGGATTGCTTTTTGATCGGAAAGTGAGTAATATAAGAGAAGAGTGGCTAAGTCTTGGTTTAAGAATCCAAACAAAGGACCTTCAAGGTTACCAAAGACTATGTTTAGGATCGGTTTTAAGGAAGAGATGTTAGATGTCATCACTTTCCTTTCCAGAATAATGGGGATTCCCTATACCCGGGAGTTTCATTATTGGATGTTCCCTTACATAAATAATATATGTGAAGGAAAAAAATTTTGAATTGGGCAGAGATAATCTTTCATAGCCTCACTAATTAACTTGTAAATGTCCAAAGAACCAAGAATTTTCATATGACTTCTTACTTGATGTATTCTATTACTGCATATAGATAATGGTTGGGTTTTTCCCTATTGAACACAAGAAATATGCTATTATTTATGAGTATTGTCCATAGTTGAATTTTAAGATTTGTAATCATCACTTTAGAAGAATGAATGATGCATTCACCATGTACATTTTCATATTTTTAGAGGGTGGCACTGCTCGGAGATTCTTGGATGAAGAAAATAAATTGATTAATGTCTATGGTAGTAATTACACTTATTTCAGGAAATTATCTTACATATGGTTATTTGGATTTGAGGGAACATGTTAAAAAATCCCAATGTATTGTAGTGACAAGATGGCCTTGGTTTAAATTTGTAGGAAGTTGGATAAGATCCATAGAACTTGTAGGGAAAAAAATATTGTGGGCATCTAGTTCCAAATCAAATTGGGTAACTACACTTGCAGGAGTGCTTTAGATACCTAAAATATTGACAGGAAAATTGATCCCTTCACTCTTCACTACTTCAAAAAAAGGACTTACTTTTTATACCAAGGGCTTTATTGCCACCAATTTTAGAATGGGATTCTATCATCTTGCTCATATCGAAGACTACTGGGATGATTGTTTTGATGATTATGAATCCTGAAGAAGATACTATGGTAGATTGTCCCTGCAACAAATTAAAGATTTTGATGTGTACAAGGTTCCTGAAGGACTTCAAGATGATGATGAAGAATTGTAATCCCTTGAATATGAAATATCCATCAGACACACTCCTATTGAAACCATTGATTAGTTTTTCAAAGAGAGAGATGATTTGAAGGAACTCATAAACCATGTATTGGTAAGAACCAAACTCTAGTTTGATAAAAAAATGAAAATGTTTAGAGAAGGTAAGTCTAGGTCTTCTTCTCAAGAAACCTCCACCCTCAAAAATAAATGAACAATTTGTTCCCTCTCCACATGAACCTTCAACTCTAGTGTACATAAAGAAAGGAAATTCCAAGAAGGATGAGAAAATGGAGGAATTCATTTAGAAGAGTGAGAAATTATCTTCTCCAAAGAAATTGGAGGCAATGCTTGATATTGAAATAGTTGTAGACCTATGTGATGATGATAATGAGGGAAAAGAGCAACAAAAACAACATAAAAACAATCCTGAGGAAATTAGTGAAAAAAATATCGATTGAGGAACCAACTATTAGAATCTATGAGTATTTTAGAAACATCTACTAAGGAAGTCCCTGTCAAGGAAGTACCCACCACCCGAACTGAGACATCAGTGTTAGAAGTGGATTTTGTAGAAACTTTGAGTGTAATGAGCACACCTACACTTGGGCCCATTATCCCCTCCACTTCCAATTCTTATTTTTCTTGGGTGTAACCATTATTGGAAAGTAAGAAAAGGAAAGCCACTTCTAGTATTTTTTCTCCTAAGTTTGATGCAGTGGCAACTCTACTTGGTACTAATCCTCCCCCACCTACAAAAAAGGATAAGGTCACATCCAGATTAGTATCAGATTCTCAAGGCCAACAATTCATGGAGATTGTTAAACCCAAGCTTGATAAGGATGAAAAGGACCTATTGATAAGTGATTTGGAATTAACAAGAATTCCCCTTGGAGAATCAACACCTGAGAGTGAAGTGCATAATCTAAAGGAGAAAATATATAGGGTAATTGAAAGGGTTAAAAGGGAAAGAAAACACAGAGCGTTGGAGGAGAAAAATGAGATTCTCGTCAAATTTCATGAGATCCTTATTGGCTAACAATATGGTACTTGATCAATTCCTTTAGCCTCAATTCCACCACATGTCATTCTTTCTAATGATGAATTTTAGAATATTAAAGATATTAATAAGAATTCCAGTTATGGAAAGGAAATGGAATCCTTGGTTGATGAGGTGATAATCATAGGTTTGAATTTCAATGAGGATTCATATAAATCATATGAATTTTTTTCTAAAATATAGTTGAAGTTTACCACTACAATCAGCGCCTGGATAGAGAATTGAAAGCGTGGGGTGAGTGTATCCAATATATTCTACTGATGAGTGTTATAGATGTGAAAATCATTTTAGCGGGAAAATTATTTGATGATGCAAAATTGAATTTTTTTAAGTAATGGGTTTTCGGGATTATTTGGAAAATAAAGGTTCTTGAGGAATCCATTCGAGAAATCAAGAACATGTTACAAAAGGGAGAATATTTTAAATATTGTGTCACATCTTCCTTTCATGATATTCATTGCCATATTTTCAAGAAAAATTCAAGAGATAAATTCTTAGTTCAGGAAATCAAATCTCAGTTCAAGGAATTTGTTAGAGAAGACCTATTCAAGCAGGATACCATATCTAAGGAGAAGATGAAATAAATTTTCACACTTCAAGAAGCTATCACAGAAGCTAATAAGGAGTTCTTGGAAAACGTAAAATTTGGAAAAGAGATGGAGAAGTGTCTAGGTAGTTGGACTCATGCAACTACGAATACAAAAATTCTCTGGGCATGGACATAGTAAAGGCATTGAAAATATTTAGAAATCAAGTGCTCAAAACAAAGGGTGCTTTAAGCACTTCTTCGAGCATCCTAGCTCATATTTCTTAGTTTCCTATTTTATTTAAAGTATGTAATTAAGGTGGCTATTTTCTCTCTAGCCATATGTTATGTAAACAAAGGACAAATTGATGTTATAATACTTAATTAGATATTAATCTTTGGATTAAAAGAAGGGAAACTGAAAAGACTCTTTTAACCGTTCCTAAGGCTATTTAAAGAAATTTTCTTTTCATTTGAAAGGATTGGATTTTGATTTCTTGGATGTAAAAGCACTAAATTTATAATCAATACAAAATAATTTTCATCTTTTCTTGTCCTCTATCTTATCTATTCTCAATTTGATTCGTAAGAAGCTATGTGTATTTGAACAGGAACTTTGTGTCTTCTAGTTGATGTTGTTATTAGAACTTTGTGTCTATTGCATATATGTCCTGTGTTTATATATACATAGTTTAAATCTTGTCACTTTATCAAACATAAGTAAGATATCATTCTACAATCTATGTGTTTGAAAGTGCTCTTCTCTTTACTTTCTAAATTTTGTTTCTTCTTGTTTCCTCTTTCTCTATATTGAAAATCTATGAGATGAAGACATATGAAGCATCAAAATCCTCATTGAAATACTAATCATCTTCACATTTTAAAATAAGTATATTTGATAATTTGTTGTATTTTCAATAAGGGAACCTATCCCATAAAGAGGAGGGATTGTTGTCCCCTGATTGTTGCTTGTTCTCAAGATCGAATTCAATAACCAACACACATGCTCAAACATGGTTTTCATGCATGCATCGAAAGAGGAGTCATCTATCCGGGTTTATTTTACACTTTCAATACATATATATAGAATTATGGGGAGGATGTAGGTACAAACAATGTACAAGCACCCATAAATATAATTATGAATAGAGTTTTGGAAAAATTCAACACATGTCCAAGACCGTAAAAATAGGTCAAAATCATATAGTAAGGTCTTAACCCCCTTAAATTTATAAGTAGGTAATTGTTCATAAAAATATGACAAAATTTTCATATTTTCATCTTTATATATAGGTTATCTTTAAATTTTCATATTTCAGATCATTATAGAGGGCATGGAATTAGTCATTCCTTCTCCGCAACTAACACTCAATTTTAGTTTCAGTTTCAAGAAGCATGGAGGCATATGTATCCTTCCTTTTTCAACTTTATTATCAAATTTTCAACATATTTCAATATTTTATTTCACTACATACTCAATTATTAAACATATGTAGAGAGTTTGGGGGCACCCATTATCTTTTATAATGTATGACATTATTTGAGAAACCGGGTCTAGGACCATCGATAGTGGTGTGATATATGGGTTTATGGTAGGAAATGAAGTAGATAAGAACTTTATGGGAAGGATTTCCTTTTATATTTCACTCTAAGGGGAAGATATAAAAGTTTTTGAATAAATTTAATACACTATCTTCTTCCTTTTGTAGGGGTGTATTTTTACCTCTTTCTTCTTCATTATATTTGCAAATTTATGTGTTAGGTGACATACACCTAACAATTTGGTTTCTATTTGGAATTGATTGGTGATTGATCACCCCTAATCCTTCATCAAATTTTAGTAATACAAATATCTAATTACAAGAAAAACACAAAAACACGTGTATTCCTTCCTTATTTGCATATTTTTCACTTCACATATACACAAATGCAAATATTCTTTGTTGAAAGTTATATTTTAGCTATAAATCAACTATTTATCTTGGACATTGAGTAATCTTTATGTTTTAATTTTCATTTTGGAGCATGTCAATCCAATCATAATAAAACAACTACAAAGAAAACATTTAAGTAAAGGAAAAGTGTGTTTACACACTCATGTATAATTTCCTTTAAACATTTATTTTTCAGTTTCATATTTAATGGGGGATGTGGAAACTCAAATTTGGTAATTTTCACTTTGGAAATTTTTTCGAGACTATGCACTCTTACTATGAAAAACACTTTTCCTTTCCCACTTAGAATGTATTGAGGTATATTATTTATCTTGTTTATCCTTGTAAATTTAAATGTAGACAAATTAGGAGATCATAATGCATAAAATAAAAGAGGAAACATAAAATCACCATCTTAAATATCATTTAGCATGCACCCTCTTTTGTTTTCCAAGATTGTATAGTTTGGTTAGGCAAGTACTAAATGACCTTGACTATTTTGTATGACCTTGGACAAATATGTCTTTCAACGTCACTTTAAAAATTAAATATGTATTTTTGTCTTATAATTCCCATGGCCTAGTATTTCTTAGATAAATCATCTATAGAACACTACATAAACAAGTAAACACTACCTCATTTGATAACCTCTAACTCTTAAGGAAATGTAGTAAAGCAAACACTTCTTACACTTGTAAAAGGCATCCAATTCTCAATAAGTATTAGGATTGCACATCTACATTCATAAGGGTAGAAATCACATTAGGTTTCAAGCTCAAATAAAAGTCAAATAAATCATGGTAAAATAATTTTCCCAATATGATTGATCTATCTATATATTATGTTATAGGTGGAGTATGATGTATAGTTTGAGGCCTCTTCCGAGTAATGCAAACATTGAAAATGCATGGGGTGGCCACAACCCTTCTAATGTTTTTTTAAGGACTCTTCATCCATGGCTAGGGTTTGAGATGATGATTATTTCATTCAGAGAACTTCATTTCATGTCCGATAATTAGGGCTTGATAAAGAAAAACAAATTTAAGAATGTGAGAAAGTAAAAATATGTATAAGATGTCTATGAGTAGGTTTAATACCATAAAATATGGTCTTGATTGTGTTATATGGTCCTAACCCAAAAATATTTCAAGTTTCATTCTAGTTTGTGAGGGTTTTCTAGTTTTATCTCTCTCATTTTAGTGTTGTACATTCTCATATATTTCTAGAAATCAATTCGGAAAGTTAAGTGCATCTATACTTATATTTCATACTTTCAAATATGCATGTTAGAATAAATGGTATGTTACAATATTTATTATCTGATCTGAGTTATAAATCTAATTAGTTATTATATTGTTATATATTTCCTATATTAGTAATCGACTCTTATATATCATATACCTAATTAAATCAACCTAGAGATTCAATTTAGGGTTAAACAGTTTAACTTCACATAGTTCCCTTAGGTTTTACAACCTATTTCTAGGCATGGATTAGCTGAAAATCTACCCAAAAATCTATATTTATTAGATAAGGTATTATATTACCTATATGATAAAGTAAAATGGGTTGTGATCTCTAGTATTAAAAGGAAAAAGAGAACTATGCATCTCATCGTGTAATGTAATAAAGAGGTGCAAAAGGGATGTGAATTATTTTTAGTTTACTTAGAAGATTAAATCATCAAGGAAAATAAGATGATGAATAAATACCAAATCCTTATTTAGTTCAAGGATATATTTCCTGAGGAACTCCCTAGAATGCCTCCTATTCATGATTTTATTCCTCCATCCAAATCATTCCTAGAGTAGACCCTACTTCCAAAACTCCCTATTGGTTAAAAAAATTGACCTCCAAGAATTGAAGGTGTAGCTATAAGATATGTTGAACCAAGGTTTAATGATTCCTAGTGTTTCATTTTCATCTTGGGGTGATCGAGAGGTCTTTGTAAAGAATAAATATGGTACCTTGTGATTATATATTGATTATTGCATGCTTAATAAGGTAATCATCAAGAATCAATATCTATTTCATATATATATGATTTGTTTTATCAAATGAAGAATGTTTTAGCCCTTTTTAACATTGATTTGTGGTTAGCGTACCATCAACTCTCTATAAAGGAGGGGTATTTATACCATTTTTTGTTAGTGTTCTTGAATGAAATTTTAATTTATTCAAGGAATAAATAGGAATATGAGCATCATTTACACTTAGTCTAACATAGAATAATACAACATATTTTAGCTGGTAAGCTATCAAATTGTTCTTATTTCCAAGAATAAATCCTTTATATAGGGTATATCATATCAAGGAATGTAATTTCTATGGATTTGACTAAGACTAAAGCTATTCAAGATTGAGTTTTCACTATAAATGTGCATGAAGTACATATATTTATAGGACTTTCTCGAGTATTATATAGGTGGGTTGTGAACAAATTTTACAAGTTTTCTATACCAAATACATCCCTTTAGTGTAAGCGTAAAAAGTTTGAGTGGACCCCAAGGTGTGAGGTTATATTTTATAAAATCAAGGAATTGTTAAATTTAGGCCCAATTTTGATCGTTCTTGATCTAAATGGTGATTTTGAGGTCTGAATTGATGCTTCCTTAGACGATTTTTTAGGATTTTTTTTTCTCAAAATGGAAATGTGTTGGCCTATCATTACGATAAATTTAATGACCATGAGAAAAATATAATCCTCTTGATCTAGAGATGGGTGCGATTCTACATGTTTTGAAAACATGGTGGCATTTTCGATTAGAAAACCGGTTAAATCAAGGATTAATCACAATATTTAAGATAAAATATATACTTAGGAAAATTTAAATGCTTTCCAGTCTAGATGGTTATAATTTTTCGAGTGAATATGATATGGATTTGTCATACATCAAGGGTAAGGAAAAATAAGTCAATGATGCACTCAAGAGATGTTCGTACCTTTCTACCATTCTAGATGCAAGTATAATTTAAAGAATTTTGTTTTAGAGAAATAAATGTGTGAATTTTAATGGGAATTTTTGCATAATTAGCTAAGGATCCCATAGAATAATTTTTATTAGGTATTCATTAGACCAAGATGGAATCCTAAAGTACCAAAGAAAAATAATTTTCATATTTGGGTGGATTACATGATAAAATCATGAGGAAAGTTCATAAATATCCTTCTTTTCTCATCCTAGAATTCTCAAAATGATTCATGAAATCAAAAGGTTTTATTTTTATCCTAGAATGTGTAAGTAGACAAGTTTGTCACTAGGTGTTTGGAATATCGGTGGGTGAATGATGAAAATTTATATCTAAGAGGAATTAGGTATCCTCAAGACACACTTTACAAACGGGATGTCATTTCTATGTATTTTATATCTAGATTGTTGTTAAGTTATCATAAACATGATATTACTCTTGTTTTTATGGAAAATTTAATTAAGATTACACAATTTATTCTAGGAAAACATAATGACGCTACCCCAACTTTAACTTAATGGGTCATGTTGGTATCCAATTCGATTATCCTTGGAAACTGAGTATCATCAAAGATTTAGTAGGACACTAAGAGATAGAAAGATCATATTATGAGTCATTTTGTAGCTGGGGAGGGGATTAGTCTGAATCTTTGTCACTCGAGCATCAGAGAAATGGATAACACCTTCATTGAGGATTTGATCTATCCTCACTGCTTTAGGTTGTGCCTTTCGACCAGGGTGAGAGGACCCATTTTGTAACCTCTGTCGGTGAAGGAGAATGAAGATATCCTTCTCTGCACAAATTTTAAAGGGGACCCTGAGAAAATATGATCAATGCACCACAATTTAACTCTCACAAGTTGTCACTTCTAAAGAATGGTGATATTTCCTAAACAAGGTTAAAGGTTACTAAAGACATTATGGAATCCTGATTGCTTTTGCATATTTTGGTAGTAGAATTTATATATTTGTGGACACATAGGGAAAATAGGGGTAGTTCAGGATGGATTCATTGTTTTTGAATAATTTTGGTGGGAGATTAAGCAGGATAAAGTTGATTATACCAGATATTTGAGAGACTTCACAAAAATTGGAAAGATAAATGACGAAAGATTTGAAATAGCTAAAATATTCCTTCAACCATAAGGTGTGCATCAATGGAGGCCTAGATTTGCATGGTTTCATACAATCTCCAAGAATCTAACACGAAGGCTCAAGCTAAAGAATCAATTAAACATCAAAGACCCTAGTTCCTCATGCCTAGGATACACTCAAAGGCTTATAGAAAATCTTTATCAATAAATTACAGCGAAGTGATTTTAAATTATTTATCTCATTGCGGGATGAAAGCTATTCTTGAAATGAAATTGCAAATGCCACTAAATTGTCACAGGATGAGATCTGTATGATTCGAATGTACTTTAACATAAGATTGCAATAGGAATAAGATAAACTACTTGTTAACATTGTGAAATAAAGTAGACACAAATTTCTCCAAGATTGACACAAATTAACTCAAAATTGATTAGATTCATCAGCAGGGGAATTTTCTTTGAAAAGTATTAGAGATTATTAATGGTTTTACACTCGCAACCAACTTGACGTGATTAAAATCTAAAACACAGGAAATTAACAGGTTAATCAGATTGGTCTCTTAGGAAGATGGGCTCTCTCAAATTTTCTCTTAAGAATTCAACCCCGACCTTTACAAGAGTAGTCTCATTGCATTTATACATTTCAATCGCTTACTCATCCCAAATTTTCCCCAAAAAAGAAGAATATTCGAGGGACCTTTGCTTGTTACCAATTTGTCTCGGAAAGTGACGTTTAAAAAATTTGCAAAAAGTTTCTAGTTGGACAAATCATGAACTGATCTAGTTTCTCAAACCCTCAAATAATGACTAGGATGTGATGCCATAAATTTTTGACAGATTCTTCTAATCATTGATTCTGTCATGTGAGAAATCCCCATTTTAATCATTTTAGGAGGCTCGTATAATGGATCGACGGGTAATCCTTTTTACCCTCGAGGCAACACCTTTTTCATCCTTTGCGCATGAAACCTCCATCATTTCATCCTTTTCCCATTCTTTCCTTTCAGTAACTCTTCCCCACATCCATCCTCTTTAGTAATTCACATTTTTACAAGTGCCCGAGAAATTCCAATTTCAAAATATCAACCTTAACAATCCTTGGAATCAAAAATTAAGTTCTAAATCCATTCAATGGAGCTTTGTAGACAAAAACGAAAAGTAATTTCATCAAAAATGATGAAAAATAGTGCGTATTCACATCTACAGGAGTATTGGAGAAAAAGGGTGGAAAAACAGTGAAATGCACAACAACCATTGATTTTCCCCTTCTCAAATTTAGATTAGAGTCATCCACGTGTTTCCTTGGTGCAACTACAAAGGAGAAGTACAGGGGCAAGTTTCCAAACAAGCACGAGCCTTCCACGTGCCTTGGGCCCAAGAAAAACACCTTTTGGCCTTTGAAAAGTCTCAGTAAAAAAGGAGCCAATGGAAGCCTCCACGTGTTGCCTTGGTGCACCTTTGGTATGGTCCTCAAAAGCGGAGACCCTAAACAAGCACGGGCTCACCATGTGTCTCAGTCTAGCAGAGTTTTTGAAAAATTTTATGGATCGAGTGGAAGGCACCATGTGTCTAGGGTCCGAGACAGTTTTCCTTGGCCATTGAAAATTCCAAGAAAGGGAAGAGTGAGCAGAAACCTCCAAGTGTCCTCCTGGTGCTTCTTCAAAATAAATTTTAGGGGCAGGTCCCCAAAAAGGAATGATCCTCTACATGTCCTAGGCCTTTAGAAAGTTGCTTGAAAAGTTTAAGTATAAATAATATCTACGGAAGCCTCCACATGTCTCCCGACGTAACTTTGAGATGGTCCCCAAAAGTGGAGACCCTAAACAAGCACGGGCTCACCACGTGTCCCCTTGGCGCAACTGCTAAGGTGGGACCTTGAGGCGGATCCTCAAATGAGCACCAGCCCTCCACATGTCCATGGTCCACCAAAGCTACACCAGCCACATGAAAAAATTTCTAAGTCTGGGCAAGGTAGTGGAAACCTCCACGTGTCTCCCCAGCGCAACTCCAAGGTCAAACCAAAAGGTGAATTTTCAGATGAGCGCCGGCCCTCCATGTGGACAAGTTTTGATTTGAAGTGGGCCTTAGAGTTTTAAAGTGCCCCATTGAGGCGCATCTAACCGTGAGAAAGGGCCACATTTCCATATATGTTGAGATATAAATTTGACGGGAAAACACACCCGTCAAACCGTAAAATGTAGAAAAATCACCATTTGCACCCGAAATAAATCTTTCTTTAAGGACAGAGAATTTGGAAATGATATAAGGCCCAAATGTGATCCTCCGAGCTACATTCAATCATGTTTCCACATATATTGGAGAAAAAATTGATAGGGAAAACAAAATGTGACTATGGAAAAATGGAAGGAAGGAAAAAACCGATTTTACGCCCAAGTTACAAATTCTTTCACATGGACAGAGGAACAAAAATAAATTTTGGACTTAAAGTGATCCTCGACCAAAGGAAGGGACTGATCATGGCAACCAAATGGAGGATAGAGTTTTCATGCATCAATATGGGGAGATATAAAATATGACAGAGCCCGCAAATTGAAGAATTTCAAGGACAAACAGGTGAAATCAAATTGAGCACCAACAGTCACCAAGGAAGTTCTTTACTTACATGGAATTTTAGAGACAATCATGTCTAATAGAGATAATCTCTTTACTTCTAGGTTTTGGAAAACCTTGACACCGATTTTGGTTCCAAGTTGAATTTTAGTCCTACATATCATCCAAAAATGGATGGTTTGATGCGAGAGTAAACTAGGTCCTGTAGGACATATTAAGAATGCATATTATGGATAGAAAAATAAAATGGTAAGAGTACCTTCATTTACTATAATTTAGTTATATCAACACCTATCACTCTTCTAGTAAGATGTACCCTTATGAAGTATTATACAAAAGGTAGTGTATGAATCTTCTTGGTTGGGATGAGATTGATAATAGATCCATCAAAAGAATAAAAGTATTGAAATATTTTGATGAAAAAATTCATATCATAAAGAAAAGGTTAAGGAGGCCTCAAATAGAAAAAAATGTTATGCTAATATGAAGAGGACTCATATAGAATTTGAGAAATGTGATAGGATTTTGAGGATTTTTCCTCGAAGGGTTCCATTAAATTTGGGAAATAATCCATGTTACGACCTAATTTTGTTTTACATTTTTACATTTTGAAATATATTAGTCATGTGGCTTACAAGATGGCTCTTCATCACACTCTCTCTAATATTCATGATGTTTTTCATCTTTCTTTTTCTCGAAAAGTATGTCTATGATCCTTCCCATGTTTTGTATTGGTAAAACCTTTAGGTGGAGGATGGGGAGAAAATGCAACTGTAATAAATGCAAGTGTTAGTAACATGTAGTATTAGTCTATGGAATAAAATTATGTACAAAAAATTGTCTAATGGGACCACGTGAGTGAGAGGAGTGCCACTTGAGAAGATGAAAACTCTTATGTGAGAGATACCCTCATCATTTTGTTGCTAGCACTAAGATGGTACCATCTTTAGTGGGAAATATGTAATATATCACCCTTTTTAAATGTTGTAAAACTATAATAAGTTCTATTGAGGAATATTGTTTGTACGTTATTTTTATTATGAGGTATAACTCCATTTTTAAGGAGGTATGCTTGATTGTTTAGTTGTTCAAATTGATAGTATTTACAAGCTGATCATGGGATATAATGGATTATCATGTGATGTTATCAGTTATATATTTTTATACATGTATACTTTATTGAATACTAATATGATTATCAATTCCTTGGAGGCATATGCTTAGAATCACTTGTTCGGTTGTGAGGAAGTATATTGTGGTTATGATTATAAGATGATCAGTTAGATATTATTTTGTAATTTTATTTACATTGATCATATTAATTGATACCCATTTATTTGGTAGGTGAATTATAAATGGAAACCAAATACACTCGAGCTAGGAAAAATGACAACATGAATTCCACATAAAGTTACTGAGATCACCCAAAAACTAAGACAATCTATTTAATCTCCTTATGTCTCTCTTGTATCAATATATTGTGTTAGTACCAATGATTTATTTCATATCTTGATCCATGTTTTAGCATGTGATTGATTATCATACAAGGTTATGGATCTAACCCACTCCCATTTATCACAATTTAGTCTTAGGGTTGAGGAAAATAAAGTAAAGTTGAAAGCAATTTTTCATGCAGTAAAATAATAAAATGTTATATTTTTGAGCTACGTGGAACTCCAACCCACTAGGTGTTAATAGTATTATTTTCCAATTATTAAATTGTTTAATTCCTTATTAGATCACCTTACCTTGTCCATTCCATAGTCATGATAAGCATATGATACTTTAATTATGTGGTTTGGCAGTTTTTAATACCTCTTTGGCATACATAGTATGACCACCTTTGGTTTCTTCTCAATAATAATTGATAATGTTAATTTTGACCTTGGGGTTCTACCACTCCAAGGCCACCACTTATATTTCGAGCTCATTATTGGCATAAGATAGGGAATGTTTTAAACTACCACTAATTTTCAGTCTACTCCATTTCTTAGAAGGAGCTCCAAAGTAGACAATTAAAGGGTTTTATGAAGAGAGGATATAATTATAGAATAAATGAGAATAGATGATGAAATTTCATCTTACCATTGAAATTACTGTTGTTGTTTTAGAAAGCTGTAAGATGGGTTTTAAGACCTTCTATGGGCATAATAAATTTTATAGTTGGTGATGTTGGAAAAGATATAGTTTTTAGAAAAATAAGATTGTGGTATGATAAAGTGGAAGGTAATAAAAAGATAAAGGTATGGGGGTTTTTGTTCATTTTTTCCAATAATTTTTGAGATCATATTATTATATGTAGTATTATAATAGAATTTTTGGAGTATTAGAAATCAATTCCACTTACTAAGTAGATGGAAAATCTCCCCATGCATTACAAACCCACAATTAATGCCACTTACAAGATATCGTTGTGTTATTTGGATCATTATTACAAAACAAGTTGACTATCCAATATCTATTGGCCTTAGATGCATTCTTCCTTGTAGGTTTAATTAATTTTAAATATAGTTTTCACATTTCATTATGGGTTTGAGATCCCTGGTTGTGTATGTGTTTCATTGAATTTGTGTGTACTCATTCTATAATTCATAATTTATAGAAAGATATATTTTTCATGACTGTTGGTGTGACTATGAGACGTATTTCAGCTTCCTCCTAGCATCCTACTAATAGATGGGGAGGGTAGGGGCAATATAGGAAATCTACTCCATTTGAGGTATCAATTTGACCCACCTTTTGGGTGTAGCATATCATTTTATCTTAAAAGAACTCCTTATTGGTAATATATGGGTATGATTTCCATGTGAAGGAACTTAGCCATATTGTTAGGCAAAAATGTTGACATGTTGTTTACTTAAGAGGGAATTTTAATACAATTGTTGTGAATGTTCTTGTTTTTGATATAAACTCCATTTTTAAAGTTGAAGGACTTAGGAATAACTTCATTACAATGTTTTTAAAAATGTGATGCATCAATAGTGATTTTGGTAACAAACTTACTATGGATGATGACAA
This sequence comes from Taxus wallichiana var. yunnanensis, assembly GCA_018340775.1. Taxonomy (NCBI): domain Eukaryota; kingdom Viridiplantae; phylum Streptophyta; class Pinopsida; order Cupressales; family Taxaceae; genus Taxus; species Taxus wallichiana. The sequence continues at coordinate 209,829,952 of CM031244.1, read as the reverse complement.
GGTTGTTTAGATGCATTATAATTAAATTTTATTTATGTAATTATGATTTGTGTTCTTGAAAAATTGTATGCAATACAATGTATAATGTAGAGAAAATATATTTAGTATCTCTATGATTTGATATACTCTTATGATATGGTTTCATGATTATCAATAAACAAGGTTTATGGATATATTGTTTATAACTTTAACCACCTCTATTTTCCTATGTGAAGAAAGGAGATTAGATGTTTAAATGAACAAGTAAAATGATTTTGGTATAGATGTATAATTTAAATTGAATAGAAATAAATAATTATATGGAGACTATTCTATGAGGATCATATATTGAGATGAGAAAGTAAGGAAGATAATGACATGTGACACTTATCTCTTATATCATTTAGCACCGGAATAAATGAACATATATTAATACTTTGATTTTTTGAATTATAATGACTTGGGTGAGTAATGAAGTCAAGTTGTTACTTGGATATTGATATTTTCTATTATAAAATTATCCATAATTGTGTTTAATGTTCTCTATATTATTTGAGCTATCATACCATCTCTACAACTTAGGAGAAGGTAAATAAAAGTGAGTATAATATGTATTAATAACTAGGAAATTATCCTTAAAAGGGTATATTTCTTATTAGTACATACCATGTATATTGTTTTACTTCAAGTTGATAAAAAAGACTAGGTTAATTATGTTTTCCTTCCTAGAATATAGTAATATGGAATTTTTATCATTGGTAAGGAATTTTTAAGTGCTCTCTAATGGTGATTGGTGATTTATTAATGTTTATTCAAGTAATAACATCTTGATATATATTTATTATTTCATGAGATTTGATGTCAAGTTGATGCAAGAGCATCATCATGTACAAAGTAAAATTTTGGTTTTCAAGTAAATTTTTATTTTAATTAGGTGCTAGAGGTCCTTTTAGGTGTTATATATGGTCACTTTCTCATTTAGACCTCTCTTGCTTTGTAATAACGAAGTTTTGGAATTTCCCTCCAAAACACTCTTTTAAAATATTTGAATTCTCCATAGTTGTAAATAGTGGTCTAGGGGTTAGTATAGATTGAATAAATGTTGTAAATGGTTCTTAATGGAACCTATATGGGGTTAGCATATTTCTCTTATCAAGAAAGTTTGAGTTCTAACTCATGGTCCTATTTCACTAGGGTTAAGTCACTTAACCAAGTGAAACTACTTTCTATTTAGTTATTAAAAAGAGATATATTCAAATGAGGTGGAAGGTTAGGTATTAGGAAGGAAAAATATAGGTTGAAGGAGGAATTAGATAGCCCTAAAGGCTTACAAATGATCTGTAGAAGTCATGAAGAAATTTTAGAACATATTCATCAATGAAAATAATGGCATTTCTTGTAAATATGCTTAGAATATTGTTTTTGTGAATGATTTATGATTATGGAAAAATTACGTGTATTTTTCATTTACTTTTAATGATGTGAAGTTTACGAAATTAGAATATTATAAGATTGATAAGATTCTTGTTTTTTTAGGGGTAAATAGTTTTGAAGGGACCCTAATATAGTTTTGAAGGGACTATACGTTATTAAAAAAGGATACATAGCTAGATAAGATGCTTGTTAAAATAAGGATAAATATGGTTTCTTATTGTGAGTAATAAATATATCATATCATAATAAATAAAAATAAAAATATGTGTTTTGGTGTATGTTTTTGATAGTATAGGTAAGAAGGATATTTTAAAACCATGAAAGTAATAAGATAATGAATGGAAGCATGTGATAACCATTGGAGACCATGAAGAGGTTAGGCTGGTAGAGGTAAGAGGATTGCATAATGAATTTCTCATTAATCTTGTGTGTGACAGATTATGAGTGGATGATTGAATTATATGGTTATTGTGAAAATTATTTGTATTGAAGAAGGTTATGGTGTTTATAAATAGTCATGAATTTTTGAAAAATAGGAGAGAAGAAGAAAGAGATTAAAGATATAAAATTTGGTAGTTACATTCCCTTATGATTTGTTATTTCAAGAATAAAAAGGTGAAATAAGCAATCAAAGTTAAATAAATAATCCCTGGAGTGAATTATGGAAGTAATTATGGATGTAAAAATGTGTTAGAATTATTAAAAATCCCTAAGGTATTGTAAACAAAATAAATAAAAACTAATAGCTTGTTGTCTTGATACTGATGTCTAGAGAAGAATAAAAAAACATAAAATGATTTATATCCATAGAAAAAAGTCAAAATTTGGTGATAAGGTTAATATAACACTTTATAATGTTTTCATAAAATTCCAAGGAAAAATATCAAGTTTTCTAGGTTAAAAACTAAAAATTCGAGTTACACTTTGTATAGTGAAACCTAGTTTTGACAGTGGTCCGGAGAGTGAAAAACAAGCCTAAATCACTTTCTAGTCATACTTAAATCTTGAAATTTGGTGGAGAGATTAATTCTTGTGTTCAAAATGTTTCAAAGGGAAATAATTAGGTATGATATGGTAAATGTGTAAAAATCAGTCAACTAAATACTAGGTACCCTGTTTTGAAGGGCTTTAGAGAAGAAAAGATGAAGTAATTAAGAATGTTATATTTAACAACTATGTAATCTTATTAAAAAGGTCTATAGAGGCCTGAGAAAGGTGATAAAAACGTTGAGAGGGATAAATAGGGATTCCATTAATAAAGGATCAAGAAACTTGTCAAATATTAACCTAGTTCAAGACACAAGAAGAATAATAAAGTAGCAAGACTAAGTATTAGTGAAAATATGAAGTTAGAGGAATGATAAAAGGGAGTGGAAAGATATTTAAAGGTGTATGAAGATTAATTAGAGATCAATAATTAGTTAAATACCATTAAAACCAAGAATATCAATCAAGAATCCTTAAGTAGACATAATGGTGAAAAATAGTAAAGGTGGATTTGAATGGTGTAAACAAAAAATTGGAACCTAAAAATTGGCATGAAGCACAAAATACAAAAATAGTTTTTAAGTAGTTTATCTTGGAATACTATAGTTTTCTCCCAAAATAAGGATTTGAATATAATCGGGGCTAGTAGAATGAGACCTAGTTATGAAACTCTTTTTCATGATTTGGAGGAATAGCCTTATGAGATGAAATATGAAACTTTCTAAGAATAGTGAGGTCATTAATGGGTATCCAAAAGGTTTTTACAATATCATGAATGCTTTTGTATAGTGCTAGACAAAGAGTTTTGCATATTTTGAGGGCTAGAAGCCTAATCTTGGTAATGAGAGTGAATGTGAGAAAATGAATACTTGAATCCTTAATGAATTTTCTTGAGCATCAATAGGGATTAAGATGAAAGAAGTGTATCGTATAGGGATTTTAGCCCCTGGATCCATATATTCTTGATTTTTGGACTTTTTCATAGTTTGAGTCTTGAGAATACTTTGAAGAACTACATGTTTTTGTGATGTTTAAGCTAACTATGGTGTTTTGCTACTATGTAAAATCCCTATTACTTTCAGTTATGGTGGTTCTTAGGAAGTGTGTAAAATTAATTTTGTCTATTTTTATATGCATAAGAAATTGGTTGTTATGTTGAGTGAAGAAGATTGCATTAATCAACCTAACTATATTAACATAAATCATTTGACTATATGGACTATAGTTATTTTTACCTTAATAACACAAAGACTTATGGAAAATAATGTGTTAGGAGTTAATCAATAACTTAATACTTCTTATCTCTATGATGGAGAAGATTCGTAAAGAGGACTTGTGTTATTGTTGTAATATGATCGGAGCTGATACCCTTTTTGGAAGAATCCTGATTTTCTATACTATATGTGATGTTTTTTTGAGTTTTATAATTAGAATAAGGTACTTGGTAAAGGCATTGTCTTAAAATTGACTATGTAGTGAATTGAATATGGTGAATATATTTTAATGTTGACAGAAAAACTCTATAAATTTGTGGTAAATGAGTTAGTGACTAGTTGTAATTCATTGCAATTGTGTCAAACTTCAAGGAATCATGGCGGTGTTCTCATTTCTTGAAGGATTCACGAGATGTACTTGAGGTTTTTAACTATACTATAAATTTATATAATCTTATTCATTTGGTGACTAATTGTTCAATCTCCTTAATCTAGTTTGGAATGCAATATGATGAAAAGGTTGTTAAATTTGTACATTGTTTTGAGTGAGTATTATGAAATAAAGCATTATAACCCCTTTTAGTGCTCAGTCATGAAGTAGGTACAATAATAACACTTCAAAGGAATATTTTTCATTTTTAAGTATGAATGTACCCTATTTTTGGCATATTGAGCTATATGTTGATTGTATCTTTGTGATGTATGAGGAAAAATCAATTAATATGGTTTTATTGACATGAATTACTATGTCTCTATTCACCATTGTGTTGGTTGATACCTATTTATTGGTATTCAGGAGATTTTTCATTCTCACTTTCTTATCTAATGATCAAGGAATGCAATCTTCCTTGGGGTCTTCACCGTAATATACAAGGAATTGAATAAGGAATGTGGAGGTAAGTATTATTATCTTACATGTGTGTAATTTTTGTGAATCAATAACTAGGATAATAGATTTTTTTACCTCTAATGAGATTCATATATGAGTATTATTCTTATCTCGAAATTGATATCTTCTAATTACTTAGATAAGAGGTTGTGTGTCCTTCTCTATACAAAGTGTATGATTAGATCATGTATTGATATTTATAAGAGACTCTATTTTCCAGACTATTTTGACTTCCTTAAAATGAATTATGAATATTGTATTACCTCTCCACAAGCCCTAGGGAATAATAACATCTCTTGTGTTGGTAGTACTAAATTGAGAGGTTATCCTCTATGGAAAGTGATGTTAGAATCTTTATGAGAAAGTTGAGTGAGTTATTGTTATTGGTTGGATAGTTTTATTCCTTATTTTTCTAATTTTTGATTTGCGGTAGAATCGATCATATCATTGTTAAGTTTTATTTAGATGTTATGTATTGAGAAGAGAATTATATTGACATATTTGAAGTGTGACTATTGTTACCCAATATTTTGGAACATAAGGTATATGAAATTTCTATTTTGTCCCATTTTAAAGAACTTAGAAATGATGTAATTATAAATTATTGGTGGATGTTAAATGAAATGTTAAGATCTATGAAAAAAACTTGAAATTTCTATGAATATACTAGGGAAATCTCAATTTAATTTATGGTAATAGTAAATTGTCATGGTTTTCTCTAAGCTATATTGAGAAGGAATTATGGGAAAAATGGAAAAAATCTAGATAAGAAAAGTTATGAATGTTATTTTCACTAAAATGTGATACTTTCCTTACTATGATAATGTGAGAGTAGAGTATTTATCCTTTATGAAGAAATTATTGTAGTTATGTTGTTTTGGAAACCACCAATTTGTCCCCGAGACGAATTTCCAAGCCAATAGTCAAAACTATTGGCTTGGAAATTTGTCTTGGGGGACAAATTGGTGGTTTCCAAAACAACACTATGGGAATCTAAGTCCCTCTACTTATAATGGTGTAACTTCCGTATTATGCATGAAAAACAAGTGGATTCAATGGTGGTTTTTGAACCAGAGATCCATAGGGGCACTCCACTGACCCTATGGCAAAGCCTGCAATTTCTTGCAAGGACAAAAATGGTCTGAGAGTGGGAAAGGGGAGTGGGAATGAAGGCAAGGAGATCAATGATGGAGGTAGAACATCAGAGGCCTACAAACATTGATCAAGAAGTTTATAACATAAATTTAAATGGAAGAAGAATACAAATTTACAAACCAGAGCTACAAGACTTAATAAAAACGCAAGTCAAAGGGGCATAAAATCCTTATTTTATTATTGCAGTTGAAGTAGAAAATTGTAAAAGGAAAGGAAATGGAAGAAAAATATAGAAAGAAGAAGCTTATAAGAATGACGACTATTGTTTTTGTCCTCTGTTTGTGAAAATCATTTACAATCTTCAAAAATCAAATGTTGACTAGTGCAATGAATTCCAAAAGCCATGACATAGCTTGCACGAGACAGTTACAACTTCAACTAATGACCAAGAAGCAGTTACAAAAATATTTCATCATTTCGCACCATTTCGAATTCTTCTTTTGCAGAAAAATGGCCATGACGGGAAATGCCAGAGAATTAATAATTAAAATGGTAATAGACTTGCCAGATTGAATGTGGGCCATTAGATTTATTTTTGTGCCTTTAAATATGATCCATCCACATGGCAGAAAGTGATTACATCAACCGCAGGTGAGCTCCCTTCGTTTCACAAATTTTTTAGAATTCAACAATTTGGAACAATTTCCTCCAGGCCCGGTTTGAATTTTCAACATGCATACATGGCACCTTTGGATTGGATACGGGGTTGTAGATCCATTTAGAAAATTTTGAACCTTTGTTAGAAAAAGGTTCAAAGTCACAACATCCTCCACCGGCCTGCACTCCCGTGTACATGTGGCACAATTTGATTGCCTGCGGGGTTTGAACTTCATTATTTTCTCCACCCAACTCGGGCTCATAGATCCACCATCACCATTTACACCTTTTTTCCAAAAGGAAAAGTGACAAAGAAACCTCCGCAGCTCCGCTGGTCCGCCTTGGGCAAAAATACAACTCAAGTCCGTCGAGCCATATCTTGCACAAAATAAGGAGTTAGAACAACTTCTTTACCTTTTTGGAAAGGGGAAGAAATTTCCCATCTGATGAAGTAGGTTCCAAACATCCTTGAGCCCTTGGAAAGTTCTAGATTTCAAAATACTCTTATTAGACCATTTTCAAAGGGTAACAACTCAAAAATTTCTAAGTCCAGACTTGGAAAAAGAAGGAAAATTTTGAGGGGACAACAGTGGCTCTAGCTTGGGGACATGACATGGATTGAATAGGGAGAAAACATGGCATGAGGATCCAAAATATCAAGTTTTAAAACATATAATGTTGACTAGTTCCTTATCCATTGGGCCTTACAGAGTCATGTACAACCTCCGAGGAAAGCAAGAAGGAAGAAGAGGACACACAAAACAAAAACACACCAAAACAGAAAAGGAAAACAAAACACACAACAAAAAAGGGAAAAAACAAAACTATGCTACAAGGTGAGGGACAACTCACTTTCACTGATGATATAGCTTCAAATATTGCCCACTTCTAGGAAATCCTAATGGAGTCCCATCCAAGTATGATAGGAGAAAAACATTCTCACCACAAGTTCCAAGAATTCGAAAAGGTCCCAGCCACAAAGAATCAAATTTTCCATGACTGCCCTTTGGTTCTCTTCTCTTGTCCCAAAGTAGGAAAAAATCTCCAACTCTGAACTCTCTTGCCTTGGTCCTTTTTTTTAAAGAGCTTTTTTCACTTTCAGCTGATGTTATTTGATTTTATCAACCACCTGAGATCTACTTTCTTCCAACCTCTCAAGAAAAAGGATCCTTTTTTCAATGGAGTCTTTGTATTGGCCATCATCCACTGATTGAAGCAATTTGAGAGCTGGCATTTCAATTGTGATAGGGATCTCTGCTTCGACTCCATACAATAGCTGAAAAGGTGATGTACCTATGGCCTTCTTGGGAGTGATCCTATCAGCCCACAATGCATCATACAATCTCTTGTGCCAATTCCTTTGGTTCTCATCAACAAGCTTTCGGACAATGGTCACAATGTTCTTGTTACTTGACTCAGCTTGACCATTTCCTTGTGGATAGTAGTCAGAAGAATGTGCTAGAGAGATTCCAAAACCATAACAAAACTCTATCAATTATCTTGAAGAGAAATAAGTGGCATTATCCACAAAAATCTTTTGAGGCACCCCAAAATGGACAATGATGTATTCTTTAATGAAACTGCAAACTACTTCAGAACTAGCTTGTTTGGTTGGAATGGCTTCCACCCATTTGGTGAAGTAGTCCATGGCAGTGAGCACATAAGTATGCCCAACACTTGAATGGGGATTCAACATGCCAATGAAGTCCAACCCCATTGTTGAAATGGTTCTTCAATAATCACACGCCTGAGAGGCAAATGCAGTTAACCATGGTTTTCCAACAAATTCTTTGGCATGCTTTGCATTTAGAAACCCAACTCTGAGTATCAACAAAAGAGAAGGCCAATAATATCTACCTTTGAGAATCTTGTGGGTAGTCACCATTACTGAGAAGTGTCCACCACATGCTTGGTCATGATAGGATTTAAGAAACTTTCCTTGTTTCTCTTTATCAACACATCGAAGGAAGTAACCATCCATTCCTTTCTTATAAAGCGCATGATTCCAGATCATGTACTTGGTTGCTTTTAGTTTGAGAGTCCTTCTTTTCTTGTAATCTAGATGAGAGGGACATTCTCCATAAGTAAGTAGAAAAGTGATGTCTACATACCACTCATCAGTAGTGGTTACAAAGAGAACTTGCGGGTAGTTTTCTAGGCAAGTTAAACAAGTGTCATCTTCCTCTCCATGCTGAACTTTGAGAGTTTCATCTTCAGCAATTAACTTGCACAGACCGTTTCCTCTTACCATATGGGAAGGCTGAATCTCCAGGTCGTACTCTTGAGTTTTTGTGATCCAATTCCCTCTTTTGACTCTAGGATCTTGCTGTGTCAAAATGGATTTGATTGCACTTCTAGGGACCATTACCATAGTATGAGAATTGAGAATGTAGAAGCAGAAATTTTTTACAACTTTGACCACTACAAATGTGTGCTTTTCCAATTGACTATAATTGAGCTTGTGTTTCTTCAAAGGACAGCTCATGAAAGCAATGGGTGCTTCCAAATCTTCATCGTTCTTTTGGACAAGGAGAACAGATAGAGTGTGTTCTGAGGCATAATAGTACATGATGAACTCTTTGTTAAAATCGGAGATACAAGAGTAGGAGCTTTGGCAATAGCTCTTTTTATCTCTTCAAATGCATTTTTCCCTTCATGGATCCATTTGAAACTTGATTGAGGCCTCATCATAGAAGTGATGTGCTTTGTCAGTTCAATGAACTCAGGGACAAAGTGGCGAAGAAAGTTTACCTTCCTGAAGAATGAATGCACTCCTTTCTTGTTGGTGGGCAGAGATAGTGCTTGAATAGCTCTTACTCTTTCAGGGTCAATGTGTGCTCCATGTTTGTTCACAATGTGTCCCAACAACTTGCCTTATGTGACTCCAAAGATGCATTTCTTGGGATTCAAATATATACCGTGTTTTCTACACCTTGCAAGAACTTGTTCCAAATGAAATATGTGCTCTTATCTTTTCTTCAAAAATACCGTGAGATCATCCAGATATATAACAATGTAATGTTTCATATCTCTGAAGGCCAAGTCCATTTCTCTTTGGAATGTTTCTCCCGCATTGATTAGGCTGAAAGGAATTCTTCTATAAGAAAAAGTGCCCCAAGGAGTTGTGAATGTTGTTTTTTGCAATCTTCCTCTGCCACTTTGATTTGATTGTACCCCAAAACCCATCAAGCAGAGAGAGCATCTCAGATCTAGTGACTTCTTGCAAAATGTGATCCATGATGGGTAGAGGATAGTTGTCTTTGAGTGAGGCTTGATTTAGATTTCTAAAATCAACACATATCCTTATTTCACCATTCTTCTTTCTTATTGGCACAATGTTAGCCACCCACATTGAGTGGTGGATGGAAAAAATGATTCTGGCATTCAACATCTTGGTCACTTCTTCCTTGATGATATCAGCAACCTTTGGATTATAGGGCCTTTTCTTTTTCCTGAAAGGCTTAGCACCTTGTTTCAAAGGAATGGAATGGTGCATTTCTTTTGGTTGGAAAGACTTGAGTTCTTCATAGGAGTAAGCTAAAACATCAGAATATTTCTTGAGTAGAGTAACAAACCTTCTCTTCTCTTCAGGAGAGCAAAATTTACCAATGTTTACCATTCTTGGATCTTCTGAAGTACCAATATTTTCTTTTCAAAGTCGGATGGACACCGAGAAGATAACTTCTCCTTCTCTTGAATGAATCTATCATGTTTGTCAAATAGGTCTTCCAAAGAGACTAAGCCTTTGGGAATTTTGTTTCCTTTCAGTCTGATCATTCCCTCATCATCAACTTCATCAATTCCATCAACTTCTTCTTCAGCAACAAATTCTCTATGAGGATTGACACTTCCTTCAAAGAAGAGATTATTGAAATTATCTCTTTGCTCTAAGAAGCCAAAATTTATATTTTCATCATTAAAGACTTGCCAATGATTAGCATTATCAGGTACACTGGTCTAAAAACCATCTCAATGGTTATCTTATCTTTTCCAAAGGAAGGATGAGGTGTCAATAAGGAGGCTGACATAGCAAGAGAATCAGCCCTTTTGTTTTGTGCCCTTGGAATGGCTTCAATAGAGAAAGCATCGAATGATTCAATACAATCCCAAACCTAATTTCTATAGTGTCTGAGCCTTGGGTTCTTCACTTGATATTGCTGGTGGATTTGTTTCACTATTACCTCTACATCACCAAGGCATCTCAACTTCTTGATTCCCATATCCTTTGCAACACTCATGCCCAGAAGAAGGGCTTCATATTCTATTATATTGTTTGTGTTGTCAAATTGCAGTTTGTAAGCAAAAGGATGCATTTCCTTTGAAGGTGAATACAAAACAACACTAGCTCCAGAACCTACCCTTGAATGACTACCATAAAATTCCATCATCCAGATCTGATCTTCTTCTTCCTCCATGAGAATTGGCAGGTTTTCATCTTTTTGTGATGTGAGGAAGTAATTTCCTAACTCAGAATCTTGAAGAAGGATGTTAGCTCTTGGATCATCAGACTTCTTTACTATGAATTTCATCTTTCTAACAGGAAGCAACCTCTTCATTTCACCTTTGATAGGGATAGTAGTGGATGACCAATCCATTTTAATTCCTCCACCTAGATTTCTACGAAAAATTCTACTCAGAAGCATGCCAAAGGATGCTGGGATGTCCGCCACCAAGATAGTTAGGAGCACTTTCTTTTCAGGGAAGTCAGCCAGAGTTACTTGTGCATTCTTTATTCTTCCAATCAGCGGCAATTTTTTAGATTCCATGGAATAACAAGATCCATTTACTCTAGTCAAAGTTAGGCCAAGGGCATTTGCAACTTTGAGTGGCATTACGTTATCAGAAGCTCCAGAATCAATAATACAATTTTTCAACTCAAAACCATTTATGAGGAGAGACAAATAAAAAGGCTCAACTCTAGATGTTTTGGAAGCATTGAGAGCTAACATGTTTTGAGATGGAGGTGTGGATGGCATTGGAAGGAGTCCTTTAGAAGTGGAACTTGAAGATATAGAGCTACTACCTCAGAACTGCATTAATAAATCTGTCAAATTGGGCTAGGTGTGTTTGCAAGTACTCTAACTCTGAGAGTTGGACTTTGGTTTTGCTTGTGTGCTCTACAAAATCAAATGGGGCAATACTGGACAAGGAGGAAGCTCTTGGGATGAAAGAGGATTTACCTAGAAAGGGATTTGAAGGAACCTTGGATATTTTGGATGAAGGATTTTCTCCTAAAGGTGAAATAGTTGGTTTAGTAGAAGGAAAAGGTACAACCTTTGGCTGAACTGTTGGTGCTTTGGTAAAGACTCCAATGGAAGGGGAAGTACTCTTAACAACTGTAGAACTAGAAGAAGGAGAAAAAGACTTACTTGGTATGACAACATGATCTTTGATAGCGACCAAGTCTGGTTTTTCTTTAGCAAGAATCCATGGAGGGTGGAAATGGAGAACCTTTGTTGATAATCCTCTTCTGTGTGACCTCAGAAGTGGAAACTTCTTTGGTTTTCTTCTCCTTTACAGCCACTAAGGATGGAGTGTTCTTCTTGGACTGTGTTCTAGTGAAAACAATGCATGAAAAACTTGGTGTTTCCTCCTCTTCTTCTTCATCATCATCAATGAATTCAAACAGGCCATTGTGCATATCAACCTCCTCAACTTCTAGGTAGCTCTCATAGTTTTCTTCATCATCTCCTTCAAGCTCATCAACTTCAACTTCCTCTCTTATATCACAGGCCACATTGACTGGTGGTGCTTCAAGAGAAAGCTGGTGAGGAGGTGGTGCAATCCTTTTCCTCTCATGGAAATTTGGTCTTCTTGGAGCATTCCTCATAGTAATTTGTGACAATTGCTTCTTCAAGGTGACCAGATCATTTGCCATTTTTTGGAACATAGGATCTGTTGTGACTGAATTTGAACTCTGACCCTTTTGCTTTCCATTTGGGCCCTTCACCTTTCCAGAAAGGATTAAATCATCATCAGTCTCGATTGCAAGGTCTTGAGCTTCCCTCAATGTTCTTGGTTGATCTCTTCTAAGGAAGAAACCAACTTCTGATGGCAAGGCACTGATGAAGAACCTCTTCAAGTTATTTTTAGGAGGAACTACATCTTTAGGGATTCTTCTTGTCAATCTATCAAATCTTGCTATGAAATCTCTCATGGACTCAGAGACTTCTTTCTTCATTTGCACCAATTGAACCAACAAGTCTTGGCCATCTTCTGTGCTCTTGAATCTACTTTCAAATGCACTCCTTATGTCCTCCCAGCTAGTGATAGATCTTGGGGGAAGCATGTAAAACCACTCAGCAGCTTTCTCTTGGAGTGACTCCACAAAAATTCTAACCGACACATCTTCATCTTCAACACCTAACACACCACAAGTAGTGATGAAAGCTGCTACATGTTCCTCAGGGAGTTGGGAGCCATCTCCTTTAAATTTAGGAAAGTTATTTCTTGAGCCTCTTGGCAGATCATGGAGTATTCATGGGAGGGAAAGTGGACCAAGTATTTCTTCCCCATGGTACATTGGGTCTACGTGCTTCACATTCATTATCAGCCATTCTATTTCTGTTTCTAGCTTCTTCAAAGCAACTAGGGCTTCTTCTCTTTCCTCTACCTCTCTTTGGAGTCTTTCAATCTCTTCAAGTTGAGCCCTAATCACTTCTTCCCTTTCAAGTTGAACTCTATCCACTTCCTCTCTTTCTAGCTCTTGTTATTCTTCCTTAAGCTCGTCAAGAGTAGGATTGACGGGTCCTCCTGATCTCAACTACTAGGTATACCTTTTGTCAGCTAGATTGAAGACTTATTGTCTTCTCTGAGGTGCCAATATTTTTCTTTTCTCCTCCAACTCAAGGGTGAGTTCTTCTTCTTGGTCCAATATCCTTGAGGAAATATAGTAATGGTTTACACTCTGCCTATTGTGCCAAATAGCCTCCCTCAGGTCTGAAGTGATATCTTCTTGAATGTGAAAGAGCAAGGTAGGTCTCTCAATAGGAGGATGTGTAAGAATTTCCATGATTGGTATCCATGTGGATCATAAGAAAATTCAAATTTTCAATGAACTCCAATGGTATTTAATGACCCTGTGGTCATTTCTAGGGTGTATATGCTGTAAAATATGCACCACGGTGGGTGCCAAAACTGTTGGCTTGGAAATTCATCTTGGGGAAAAATTGGTGGTTTCTAAAACAAAACTATGGGAATATAAGTCCCTCTACTTATAATGGTGCAAATTCCATATTATGCATGAAAAACAAGTGGATTCAATGGTGGTTTTTAAACCAGAGATCCATAGGGGCACTCCACTGACCCTATGGCAAAGCCTGCAATTTCTTGCAAGGACAAAAAGTGGTCTAAGAGTGGGAAAGGGGAGTGGGAATGAAGGCAAGGAGATCAATGATGGAGGTAGAACATCAGAGGCCTACAAACATTGATCAGGAAGTTTAAAACATGCATTTAAATGGAAGAAGAATACAAATTCACAAACTAGAGCTACAAGACTGAATAAAAATGCATTGGTCACAAAGTACCAATCGAATCCTTAGTCAAAGGGGAAAAAAATCCTTCTTTTCTTATTGCAGCTAAAGTAGAAACTTTTACAAGGAAAGGAAATGGAAGAAAAATATAGAAATAAGAAGCTTAGAAGAATGGCGACTATTGTTTTTGTCCTCTGTTCATGAAAATCATTTATAGTCTTCAAAAATCAAATGCCAACCAGTGAAATGAATTCCAAAAGCCATGAAATATCTTGCATGAGGTAGTTACAACTGCCAATGGACAAGAAGCGATTCTGAAAAAGATCTCATCATTTCACACCATTTCAGATTCTTCTTTTGCAGAAAAACAACCATGATGGGAAATGCCAGAGAATTAATAATTAAAATAGTAAAAAACTTTCCAAATTGAGTGTGGGCCATTATATTTATCTTTTACACCTTTAAATATGAGCCATCCATGTGGCAAAAAGTGATTGGAGTGGGCGGAAGTGAGCTCCCTTCATTTCACGACTTTTTTAGAATTCGGCAATTTGGAACAATTTCCTCCACTGGCCCGGTTTGACTTTTCAACATGCATACGTGGCACCTTTGGATTGGATACAGGGTCATGGCTCCATTTAGAACATTTTGAACCTTTTTTAGAAAAAGGTTCAAAGTCGCAACATCCTCTGCCCGGCTCCGCACTCCCGTGTACACGTGGCACAATTTGATTGCCTGCGGGGTTCAAACTTCATTATTTTCTCTACCCAGCTCGGGCTCACGGATCTGCCATCACCATTTACACCTTTTTCTGAAAATTAAAAGTGACAAAGAAACCTCCACAGCTCTGCTGGTCCGCCTTGGGAAAAAAATACAACTCAAGTCCGTCGAGCCATATCTTGCACAAAACAAGGAGTTAGAACAACTTCTTTACCTTTTTGGAAAGGGGAAGAAATTTCCCATTTGATGAAGTAGGTTCCAAACATCCTTGAGCCCTTGGAAAGTGAAATCTTTTAAAATAATCTTATCATACCATTTTCAAAGGGTAATAACTCAAAAATTTTAAGTCAGACTTGGAAAAAGAAGGAAAAGTTTGAGGGGACAAGAAGTTAAAAAGAAACTTGTAAAAGAATTTTTAGTTCTAAATTTTAGGGGATGTTACATGTTGTATCATAACTAAGTTATAGATCTAGGGAACTATAGGATAAAATGTAGAATTTCAATATTAATTATCATTTAATTTTTAATTTTTTAAAAAAGAAAATAGTAAGAACTTAGAGAGGGAACAATTAGGTTTATAGGGGCTAATGTGGAAGGATTATAAATAGAAATAAGGAACTTGAAAATGTATTTGAAAATAATAATGAATATACAAAATTGATGAAATACCCATTTCTTAGAGATTGGAGCTCTTGGAGAACATGATGGCAATGTAAAATTCTCCTCCTAAAAATCTTGAGAGAAATTCTTAGATGTAATTTATTTTTGAGGTTTTATCAGTTATGGTATTTCTTTGTTCTTTTATGAGTTAGTCAGATAGTCCTTTTACTACCTTATTTCTACCTTTTTGTAGAATTATAGTTTAGTGTTTTTATTAAAAAAATTGTCCTCAATTGGATAAAGCCTATTTGATCCTATTTCGGTGTTTTCTACTGTGATTGTGAGCTTCCATGTTTATATTTGGTTAGTGTTGTACAAGGTTTGAGGCTCCTTTCAAAACCTCCTTTATAATTAATAAAAAACTAAAATACCTCATGTAGACCGCAACCTAGCCCATACTCTTGAAAGGGTTCTACAACCTTAGATTCATTTTATTCCAATTTGAGATACACAAGAAAATTTCATAACTGACCTTATCCACCATCAATTGTATGATCACAAAGAACAACATGATGAAGGATAGTAATATAGGCAACTCAATCCTCAATGTAACCAAGTTTATCTAGAAATACCTCGTCAAAGGAAAAACATTGTGCAAGAACTAAATAAGTTATCACCTCTTAAGTATTTAGAAGAAGAAGTGCGGGATAAGGAATAAGTATGGCTTGTAGGAATGAAAAAGATTTTGTAATAGAAATATTTCCTCTAATGTTCTTACACATATAATACTATTCCAATTAAAATGAGATGGTGTGTTTTGGTGGGAGAATCAATCTCACATTAAGGGATAATACATCACCATTCTCACATGGGAAACATTTGAAATAATCCATTACAAATGGTAACTTTTAGTAGCTCATGGATTTTTTTAGAATTTAAACTCTTACAGTAAGTGGATGTTTCTATTTCTGAGTATGTGTCCAAATTCCTTAGACTTCTTAAGTATGTGGACTACATGAGGGATGAGAAGACTAAGGTGAAAAAACATAAACTAGGTCTTAAACCTATTATGGTGCATGATCCAAGAATTTGAATACAAATAAACCCTAGATTTTGTTATGGAATAAACCTATAATGCTAAGGTAAAGTAAAAATTGAGAATGAAATTAAGGAATGAGTTTTGTAATATATGTTCTTAGAGAAAGTCCTATTTTTCCCCTTCATGTATTTTCAAGAAAATTGGAGTTAAAAATTTTTTTGTAAAGAAGAGGATATCCTTTGGTAATATGGATCCATATAACTTAAGAAGGTCAAAGTAACAAAAATATCAAAAGGTATAGCAAGTTATATTCAAGAAGAATTTATATTTTTCCAATAAAAATAATCATAACCCTAGATTAGGTGCCAATCAAACATCAATGGATAAATTAACATGTTGGGTATGCAAGTAAGAAGGAACCTCAATTATAAATGTTTGGATTACTTTTCTAGGCATAAATCTTAACATATGATCAATGAAGTGGTGGGAAACAAAAATATTTGAATAAGTCCACCCCTATTGAGGTTATAGGTATTTTATCGAGTTACTTCATTTTTAGTAGATTCTAGAGAAAAAAATAATTTTGTTCCTCTTTCTCTAGATGTGAATTATAATTTTGAACAATCTAAGTTGGGAGAAGGTTGGGAAGTCAATTTTTTCTCAAGGAAGAAACATCCGATTACATATTTTCTTAGGAAAATTGATTTAGAATTAAGGGTTTTCAAAAAAGGTTGATCTTCACATAGTTCTCCCTAGGGTATTATGACCTAATAAAGGTATGTAATCGTTGTTAATAAATCAAACAAAGCTAGGTCATTTCTAGAAGAGATTACATTACCTAGATGATAAATGGAATTATATCTTGTTCTTAAATATCAAGAGGAAAAAGAGGCCTAAACATCTCTCTTCCACGTAGCTTAAGAAAGTGGTGCATAAGGGATGTGAAATATTTCTATTCACCTAGAATAATAAAGTGTTGATCATATTTTATTGTTGTATGCTTTATTGCACTACTCGTTGCTATCAACTATCCACTCTCTAAAATTTCTTATCCTATTCTAAACTTTTATGGCTACATCAATCTTCTAGTTACCTTTAGGCATCTCACCATGCTCATGCCATTCGTTATGGTACCTTAAATCAAAGGTTGTGACATGATCTTAGGTCTTCCTTGGCTATTTGTCACTTAAGCTATATTTTCCATGAAAGACTTGTGTCTTAAATTCATTCACAATAAGAAATTTTTCACTCTTAAAGGTGTTCCACCATCCAAACCTGTTTCCTCACCTCCTCTTGAGGATTTAATTTCACTAGTTAGAGCATATATGCCCCCTAGGAATATTAAATATAAGGCATTTTTGTACTTATCTCTCCTATTTACACACGACCTACTCATTCTCATTGTTCTACTATTCTATCTTCTCGGCCTAAGTACCCTACTTGGAAAACCCATTCAAATAGAATTTTTCCACCTCCTTCACCTCCTAGGTCTCCTTCACATAGGTTCTCATCACCTCCTCGGTCTACTTCACATAGGTTCTCATCACCTCCTAGGTCTCCTTCACATAGGTTTTCATCACCTAGGATTCCTTCACATATACATCATCAATCTCATATACCACCGATATCAAAGCATGGTCACACACCTTTATCTCCTTAGACATTGGGTGGAGAACCATTTCCCTTTTCCTTCATGAGATAGCTTATTCATCATCATATAATTGGAGGAATCATTCTTAATTCTCTCCACCCCTCCTAACTTCATGAGGTGTTTATCATTTCTATTATTACACTATGTGCTTTATACTTCATCCTGTCTAATCTATCCAAAACATCTCGATACAATTTTTATCATCATTACCCTATGATGAAATCTTGTGATAAGGTTCACACTTGAATTTTGAGGGAATAATGCATCCATGAACCTAACCTCTCTTTCACACTTCATGCTTTTTGCTTCATGATAAATCTTTCTAACATCTCTCTCTTTTAAACCATTACCCTATTAGGCACTCTAGTCCCATGGTTCATACTCGAGTGTTGGGGGTTTAAATATGAAATGAACCTCACCATATTCCTTATTTAATTTATGTTCTTCATGATCTATCTTTCTAGCACACATTTTTAAAACCATTTCCCAATGACACACTCGTGTTCTATGGTTCATTTTTAATTCTTGAGGGGTATTTTACAAATGAACCTCACCTCATACTCATCCAAATATGTTGAGGGCACACTTATCCTACCATCACAATCACACATTGCATACTATGCCATTTCACCCATTCAAAGCATCTTGCATAACTTGGTTGCACTTATTATTTCTTTCTTATATTCACATATACAATTTGTTTCCAATATTAAACGAATAATTAGTATTTCAATATCTTTTCTATATACACATGTGGGTTCACTTGGTATTTAGTTGTGAATGTATAATTTATACAAATATTTACATGATATAATGATGTTTGGCACCATACCTCTTACCATCCCCCCTTTGAGGCTCTTGGGGACATCTATATTTAATACTCTTACATATAATAGGTGCTCTTGTTTGATTATATACTACTTCCTACTCTTATTAGCACACTATTTATTCTTTTGATACATACACATATTGACATAATTTTTATCTTTGTAACATGCTACCTTGTGCTTCATGTGCAAAATTTAATTTGCAGGAATATATTCCACCATGGTTGTCCGATTTATCTTGCATGCTATTTTTTGTCATTGTATGCTATTATTTGTGATCTATACCCTTTATCTTATGTGCACATTGTATGCTTTTGAATGCTTCATCCTTGAGTGTCTCATTAAATTATGAGTGATGTCCCATGTCTGAAACACACTTTTTGTAATCTATCTTGTATTCTTGCTTGATTTCACATTGTATTCTACTTGCATACTAGCTTTGATTGCACCAATACATGTTTCTAGCCATCTTGTTTTCACGTGACTTGGTTTATACAATGCAAACAATATCCTCTAAAGGGTATCCACATTAGTTCAGTTTGGTCATCTTCTTTGGATCAAATTCTCTATCGGGTCACATGAACCCATAATGAGGGGGCATACATTTAGTAAATCAATCACCCCATACATCAGCTCGGGATACACTACATACATACACCGTACATGAAAATAGAGATAATGATTAAAAAAATAAGAACTAACCTAAAGGTGGATTTAGGGTTCTAGTGTTAATCTAAATAGGAGGACTAAAAACTTATAAACAAAGATGATAAACATTAATAAATGAGAAAAAACTAATATGCTAAAGTGATGTAAATTAATTGCATGATTTGATCTAGTGAAAATGAAACCCTAGAATGCAAGAGGGAAAAGGCAAATGACTTAGTTGATTAATGGTGAATATCGTAGGTTATTGTAGATATGGGCTGGGACTCGGTAGTGCAAATGTAGACTCGGACACCCTACGGAGGGAATATTTGAACTATCTAAAGTCACAAAAGCACTTGAGAGTATATTGCAGCACCTTGGTGTGCCCTAGTATATAGTCGGGGCACTCCAAATGGCATAAATTCTCAAAATCATAATTTGGCATGTCTTCTAAGTGCCTCTATATACTCTCTGTCTATCACACTAGATTCACCAGATGAACTAGATGACACCTTGCACATGAAGAAGAAGGGGTCGGGACCGACATGAGATACCAAACCAGTGGACTTATCGCTAAGTGATGCACTACATTACAAACCCTGATGTATTTCTAGTGAGTGTGTGTATGGTGCACCCTAGGTTCTCTCATGCCATTTGTAATTTTGAAATAACAAGTTATTATAGCTATAGAAGATGTAGATAGTAGAATAGAATGTATATAATCCCTCCTCTAAGAATGTGTGTGATGCATACTTCCTAGCTTTAATGTATGGTGTTATGTAGATGCAAGTGATGAAATGGATGCAACCCTAGATGGAGTGATAGTATTGATAGAATGAAATGACCTAGGACCCTTCATTATGGTCTTATAAACATTATATTTATAGGGCTCTCAAGTTTATTTTCCCAATTAATCCCTAAAATCTTGGTGAGGAAAAGATAAAGATGACCAATGGCTAGAGGTGACCCAAAAAGGAGTGAAAGAGGGTAGGCATAGATTGGGGTACTAGGAGTGGGACCAAGGTGCCCTAGGGTGCCTCGGTATAGGGTGGGGCAACCGGAATTAGGGCTAGAATCTCGGGTAAATTTGAGAAATAGGTAGATACATAGTAGGAAATATGTGTTAAAGAGAAAGTCAGGATAAATATGGTAATAAGGTAGTATTAATTGGTAATTTATAAAATTAAAAACCTTTTAAATAGTAGTATAATACTAGGATAAATATTGTCTAAATTGCATGATTCTATGTCCACATTTTATGTTCACTTTATATTGGTGAGTGAACAAATAGGTAGCATAAACTAGATAGAGAAGCGTGCACAAGTCCATACAAGATCTAGAAGAAAATGCACCAATGAACTAGAAGCATGGAATTAAAAAAGAAAAATGTGGAGGAGTGTTGATTCTAAAGATGAAAAATGTGTAAAAAAGTGATGAGAGTGAACCTAGGATGGAACATGTGTGTATTGTTGTAGGTGTGTTGTGTACTTGCATGGTTAGTATGGTAAGTCTTTGTCACAATGTTTTGTCCTTGTTTTTGTCATTGGTGTTGTCATTGTTGTTTTTGTTTCCCCTAATTTTACTACTTGTTTCTCATACGACGGACCTACAAGGAGAAAATGATCAAGTAGTCAAATATGTATGTATGTAAAAATGTTGTGTAAAGTACGCAAATGTAAAGTACGCTAGAATAGAAAGTGTAAATGGAAAAATGGATCATGTGCACCTGATCCATGTTAAGAAAAAGGGTGTAGAAGGATATCTTGTATTGTCATGATTTTTTTGGGCGATCTCATGCCACCTTGTCTAAAGAAGTGTAGAGAGGAAATGTTCGGTGTCATCAAAATCTAATTGCTTCTGCTAAAATTTGATGAAGATATATTTATACTTATTTGGTTTTTGGGTGATTCTATGCCTTTGGATGAAGAATTATAATGAGGCCACCCACAATAACCCCGAGCCTATGACCACTCCGTATAATTTCCAAAGGACACCATGTCCTATTAAGGCCATTGTGTATGGATTTTGTAGACTGGTCTAAACTCACTCGCTATGTGTGAACCAATGTAGATACGATGTGTTAGTAGAAACCCTCAATTACGCCCCCTCTTTGGGGGTGCATGCGATGAACCTTGAAGGATAATGTGGCCCCAAAAGAGGACCAATCACACTCTAACCTTGTAACAATCTCAACCCTATAGGGGAAATGGAAAGCACTTGGTAGATATAAAGGCATGCACAAAAGGGGATGGCTAGTGAATACAAGTGTTATTATGAACACATGCATGAAAATACGTGTAAAATACGTAGGAAATTTAATAACTAATAATCAAAGTAGTGTAAATATGCAATAAAATAAGGAGACCATAAATATGGTTTCAAACATGGGAAATCAATCATTATGTCATAAGAAACACAAGGCCATTATCGACACAAATAATAGAAAAGTGTGCACACAAGAAAAGGAAAAGCTCGCAAATAATGGCAAACAAATAAGACAAGTAGAAATCTTTGGAGTATTCATGGGACTATGTGATCCTGATAAACAAGTGTTGCACATGGAACACATATTAGGATGTTAGAATGAAAACCAATATTACAAAGAGTGTATAAGAAAGTAATATAATATGCTAAATAAAAACTAAAACTATATCACTGTATGAGATGAATGTGGATGCCTCCAATGACCAATATAGTAAGGGTAGAAGGCAAACATCCATTCCACATGTAAATGTCTTGTATCTATGATCACACTAGATAAAGGAATGAACATGCATGTGTGTATGATAATGACATATAGGAAAGTAAGCTAATCATTTGTAATATAATGAGCATGCAAAATTCTAGTAAGCAAGAGTAAATGCTACCAAGAAAATGTAGTATGTTGTGGATAGATGGAATGGAATTTAGGATGGAATGATAAGAGCAATATTCCCAGAGTATATGGATGTGTATGTAGTGAGGTTCATTTTGTTTTCCCCCTCAATAGTCAAGAATGAACCATAAATGAGAGTGCATCATTGGGAAATGGTCGAGTAGTGTTGATTGTGTCTAGCGTGTTGTGATGAGTGTGTATGTATATTGGTGATGTAATGCACCAGGTGGAGAGATGATGTGCACGAACCCTATAACCAAAGTGTATATCATGACTTTGTTGATCGGAATAGTGATGATTTATCCCTAAGTGTATACCATGATAAAATGAGTGTATGGTGGTGAGATGAATGGAAAGATGTGCGTGGACCCTATAGCCTAAGCGTATACCATGACTTCTTCAATGTAGGAGTGATGATTTATCCCTAAGCATATATAACTATAAGATGAATGGATGGGAATTCGTCATATAGAAAGGTGTGTGATGACCCTATAGGCTAACCATATACCATGACTTTGTTGGATAGAGGAGTGATGATGTATCCCTAAGTGTATATCACTATAAGATGTGTGGAAGAAGGTGACGATCTATCGATATAATTTGTCACTACTAGATGGGTGATGAAGGTCTATGAAGCATAGATAAGTAGATGGTGGGTAATAGAAGTGGTTATTTTATCACTAAGTGTAGATCACTATGCGATGAATATGGCGAGGGTGGTGATTTATCCTAAATCATATACCACTAATGGATGAGTTGGAGAAATGATGATGTGCTAGAATGACTTACAAGATGATGATATAATACGTGGTGATCGGATGTAAGAGGATAATGTAGAATGGGTGAAGGGAGTGGTGATTTAACCTATGGTGTCTACCACAACATGATATGATGATGAGTATGGGTGATGATATAGCCTAGATTATTGGTCAATGGTCCGATGAATCGATATGATGACATGTCACATGTAGGTAAAGGTCTAGTTGATTGGTAAACCCTCGTAAGTTGGGTATGGACTAAGGAACTAGAATGTATCATAGGGTGGTGATTGCAATTCCTAGAAGACAATGTGGTATAAATGACTAAGTTATGTGAAGGTGCGGTGTAGGTAATGTAGTGTACAATGTGTAGTGGGTGTGGAATGTAATGCAATAAGTGTGTAGATAGAAATAGAAGGCACAATGATAACATATAAAACTAGATCCAAGTATAAGGAAATCTAGTGTAGCTTATAGGATGTATGGATGAAATAGAAAACCGGACTCATAGATGATGATGACTAGTGGAGGGTGTATGAGATTGGTGAGGGAGAAATGATTAATAGAATGAGGCATGTATAGGATAATTTAAGATGTTGTCTATTATAGAAAGGATGATTTAAGATTCCCAATGTATGTAATCGAATATAAATGTATAGAACCTATAGTGCAAAGTGTGTGGGGTTGATCTAATAAAAATCCCTCAATAGTCCAATGTGAACCGAAGCACTAAGGTGCCTTATTGGGTAACAAGGGTGTGATAATAGATGATGGAAATGTTGATATGTGTGGAAATAAAACATATATGGGTGTGAGAGGTATCAATGTGAAAGTTCATGATGAAAGGGGTGTATGCTAGGTGATATTCCCCTAGTAGTAATGTGAGAGAGGCTATGTGAACTCGTCGAGGAGATCATAATCCTCGGGTCAAAGAAAAATGGATCAAAGTTAGCAACTTGGAAGGATATAGTATTAGGTTGATCATGTAATGAGCCAGTGAGAGACAAATGGTACATTCCCATAACGTATTCTTTGTTAATAAATGAAGGATGCCGACAATTGTGTGTGTACCATTGAGTGAGGTTAGGTTAATTTCAAGAAAGAAGCGATTGCAAAAGAAAATGTGGTTAAAGGGCATGGGGACCGAGATATCGGTGTGACTAGGGTATAATTTACCTCCAATTTAAGTGAGGCAGGATTCTCCTAATGTGAGTGGCATAGAACAATGGGTACATTGTAGATAAACAAGGAGATCAAAGAAATGTAAACCATAAGCGAAAAATGATGGTGATGAAAACCACAATAGAGATGAGAGAGACGTGAGTAGAAGTTTGCGAGGTCAACAAAGGTAAAGCAAAGGTGAGATGGACCAATGAGAAAATAGATTGTTTTGGTACATGTGGGATTGAGTGGAACATGGTCCCACAATGATTCATGGATAAAAAGGGTACACGTGAAGGGTGGTGTGCGGGGCAAATCTTTTGGTGGAGATGTAGTGTTCATGAGGTGAGGGAGTGGTGATATGGAACTATGATGGTGGGAATGGGTGATAGAGGGGTAATTTTATCTACTAAACATATATCTCCCTCAAGTGGCATTAAATGTGGCTAGTATTCTATAGGTTGAGGTTCATTAGTGGTGTCGGTGCGAGGAATTGGGATACTAGTATGAGGGTCATGGACACAACAATCTTGGAATGGATCACAATCTCGAGAAAGCGATATACTCAACATGCTCATGTAATAATTTGACACAATGGTTGATGGTAGAGGGAATGGATTGGATGGCATGGATCCATGGTCTACCCAATAAGAAATTATATGAGACTGGGAAATCAATAATGAAGAAAATTATGGGGAAAATTTTAGGACAGATAGTTAAGGGAAAAGTAACATGGCATAGACATGGACGAATAGAACCATCATAAACATAGGGGAAATGGAAGACGGGCTAATGTAATGAGAAGACAAACCTATGGCTTGGAGAAAGGACATGGGGCATAGATTAAGCTCAGAGCCATTATCAATAAGAGTACTCTTGAAAAAAACATTGTAGATGCAGAACATGATATAAAGTGGTGGGTCCTTTTCAAAAGAGTTAATGTCGGTGGTAGGATCTGCCAACAATTCTCTATGTTGATAAATGTCCTTGATAAATGTGTTATACAAGTAGTCTTGATGTATGTCAGCAAAAACATTAGTAGTAGAGAAAAGGGTTTATACTCGATGAAGCAAATCAGGGTGGGTAAACAGGTATTCAGTGACAAATATATTCATGATGATAGAATGAAAAAGACTAAGAAAGTGGTAGAAAGTAAGGTCAAGTTCACCTAAATGATTTACAAAAATAAGAACTAACCTAAATGGGGATTTAAGGTTCTAGTGTTAATCTAAATAGGAGGAATAAAATGCTTGTAAATAAAGATGCTAAATAGTAATAAATGACAAAAAAATAATATGATAAAGTGATGTAAATTAATTACACATTTTGATCTAGTGGAAATGAAACCCTAGAATGAAAGAGGGAAAAGGGAAATGACTTAGCTGATTGATGATGATTGTTGCATGTTTTTACTGATTTGGAATTGGAACTTGGTAGTGCAAATGCACACTTAGAAGCCTTGTGGAGGAAAAATTTGGATTGTGTGAAGTCACAAAAGCACATGGGAGTGTATTACGGTGCCACGGTCTATAGTCCGGCCACTCAAAACATCGTAAATTCTCAAAAACCTAAGTTGGAATGATTTCTAAGTGCTTGAATACTCTCTGTTTTCACACTAGATTCACTAGATGAACTAGATGATACCCTATACATGAAGAAGAAAAAAAGGGTCGGAATGACATGAGCTGCCAAATCGATGGACTTATCAATGAGTGTTGCACTATATTATAGACCTTGATGTATTTCTAGTGAGTATATGTATGGTGTTCCCTAGGTGCTCTCATTCTAGTTGCACTTTGTGAAATAGTGATTTATGATAGCTATGGAAGATGTAGATAGTAGAATAAAATGAATAGAATCCCTGTAAAAATATATGTGATGCGGAATTCCTATCTTTAATGTATGGTGCTATGTAGATGCAAGTGATGCAATGGATGTAGCCCTAGATGGAGTGATAATAGTGATAGAATACAATGACCACTGAACCCACCCTTCATTATGGTATTATAAGCTTTATATTTATTGGGATCTCAAGTTTAATTTCGTAATTAATCCAAGACAATCCGAGAGGAAAAGATAAATATGACCAATGGCTAGAAGTGACCCAAAAAGGAGCGAAAGAGGATATGCATAGATTGGGGTGCTAGGAGTGGGACTAGGGTGCCCCGGGGTGCCCAAGTATAGGGTGGGGCACTCGGAATTAGGGCTAGAATCTTGGGTAAGTTTGATAAATGGGTAGATAGGTAGTAAGAAATATGTGATAAAGATGAAGTAAAATATATAAAAAAATGGTAATAAGGTGGCACTAATGAGTACTTTGTTCACTTGATAACCTTCTAAATAATAGTATAAGACCAGGCTAAATATTTTCTAAAGTGTATGATTTTATGTCCGCATTTCCCCCACTTTGTATGTTCATGAGAGAACAAATCAGTAACATAAAGTAGATAGAGAAGCATACCTAATGTCTATATAGAGTGTATAAGAAAACGTGTCGATGGACTAGAAGCATGAAATAAAAAAATAAAAAAGTGGAGTGTGGATTCTAAAGATGAAAAATGTTTAAAAAGTGATGAGAGTGAACCTAGGGTGGAACACATGTGTATCTATTGTAGGTGTGTTATGTACTTACATTGTTATTATGGAAAGTACCATTGCGGCGTGTTGTCTTTGTTGTTATCGTTGTCATTTTAATTTTTGTTTTTGTTTCCCCCAATTTTATTGCTTATTTCTCATAGGATGGACTTGCAAGGAGAAAATGATCAAGTAGTCAAATATGTATGTATGTAAAAATGTTGTGTAAAGTACACAAATGTAAAGTATGCTAGAATAGAAAGTGTAAATGGAAAAAATGGAACATGTGCACCTGATCCATGTCAAGAAAAAATGGTGTAAAAGGATATCCTGTAATGTTATGAGTTTTTCGGGTGATCTCACACCACCTTAGTTGAAGAAGTGTAGAGAGGAAATGCTCAATGTCATCTAACTCTAACTACTTTTTCTGAAATTTGATGAAGAGATATTTATACTACACTAATTTTTTGGGATATCCTACGCCACTAATTAAAGAATTGTAATGAGGACACCCACTGTAACCCATGAGCACTGTGACCGCTCCATAGAATTATGAAAGGACACCATGCCCTGTTAAAGCCACTATGTATGGAGTTTGTAGAATGGTTTGAAATCACTCACTATGTGTGAGCTAGTGTACATACAATGTGTTAGTAGAAACCCTCAATTATGCCCCCCTCATTGGGGGCACATGTGATGACCCTCGAAGGATAATGTGGCCCCAAAAGAGGACCAACCACACTCTGACCTTGTAACTAGTTCATACCTAAGGGGGAAATGGAAAGTTCTTAGTAGATACAAAGGTGCACACACAAGGGGATGGCTATCTAATAGAAGTGTTAGTTTGAACACATGTATACAAATAAGCTGTAAAATATGTATAAATTTTAAAAAATACTAAGCAAAGTAGTTTAAGTACACAAGAAAACAAGGAGACCGCAAAAAGCTGGTTTCAAACAAGGGAAATCACTCATGATGTCGCAAGACATGCAAGGCCATTATGGATGCAAACAAAGAAAATTTTTCACATAAGAAAAGGAAAAGCCCGTAAAAATGGCAAACAAAGCGAGACACGTAGAAATACAAGAGTATTCATCGGACCATGTAATCCTGAAAAACAATTGTTACACATGGAACACCCATTAGGATGTTAGAGTGAAAACAAATATGTCAAAGCATGTATAAGAAAGTAATATAAAATGTTAAGTACAAAATGACACAATAGCACCTATATGAGATGAATGTGGATGCCTCCAGTGACCAATATAGTAAGGGTAGAAGGTGAGAATCCATGCCATGTGTAAATGTCCTATATCTACAATCACACTAGACAAAGGCGTGAATGTGCATGGTTTTATGATAATGACATATAGGAAAGCAAGATAATGATGTGTAATATAATGATCATGCAAAATTCTAGTAAGCAAGAGTAAATGCTACCAATACAATGTAGTATGTTGTGGATGGATGGAATAGAATGCAGGATGGAATGATATGAGCAACATACCCCCCAAGTATATAGAAGTGTATGTAGTGAGGTTCATTTTTCTGCCTTGATCAAGAATGAACTGTAAATGAGAGTGCGTCATCGGGAAATGGTCGAGTAGTGGTGGTTGTGTCTAACATCTTTGTGATGGGTGTGTATGTATATTGGTGATGTAATGCGTGAGGTGGAGAGATGATCCACGTGAACTCTATAGCCAAAGTGTATATCATGACTTTGTTGATTAGAAGAGTGATGATTTATCCCTAAGTTTATATCATGATAAAATGAGTGTATGGTGTTGAGATGAATGTAAAGATGTGTGTGGACCCTAAAGCCTAATTGTATACCATGATTTGTTAAATGTAGGAGTGATGATTTATCCCTAAGTGTATATCACTATAAGATGAATGGATGGGAATGCATCATATAGAAAGGTGTGTGAGGACCCTATAGGCTAACCGCATAGCATGACTTGGATGCATATAGGAGTGATGATGTAGTCCTAAGCGTATATTACTATAATATGTGTAAAAAAGGCAACAATATATCCTATAGAATATGTCACTACTAGATGGGTGATGAGGGTGTATGAAGCATAGATAAGTAGGTGGTGGGTAATAGAAGGTGGTGATTTTAGCACTAAGTGTAGACCACTATGTGATGAATAAGGTGAGGGTGGTGATTTAGCCTAAAGCATATACCACTAATGGGTGAGTAGGAGAAATGATGATGTGGTAGAATGACTTAGAAGAGGATGATAGAATACGCAATGATCGGATGTAAGAGGATAATGTAGAATGGGTGAAGGGAGTGGTGATTTAACCTAAGGTGTATACCACAACATGATATGATGATGAGTATGAGTGATGATATATCCTATAGCATTGGTTACTGGTCCGACGAATGTGGTATGATGACATGTCGCATGTAGGTAAGGTCCATTTGATTGGTAAACCCTCGGAAGTCAAGTATGGACTGAAGAATTAGAATACATCATAGGGTGGTTATTGTAGCATGTAGAAGACAACGTGGTAGAAACAACCAAGGTATGTGAAGGTGTGGTGTAGGTAATGTAGTGTACAAAGTGTAGTGGGTGTTGAATATGCAATGTAATGTAATAAGTGTGTAGATATAAATAGAAGGTGTAATGATAATAGATCAAACTAGATAAAGTATAAGGAAATCTCATGTAGCATGTAGAATGTATAGGATGTATGGATGACATAGAAAACTAGACTCATAGATGATGAGGACTAGTGGAGGGTGTATGAAATGGGTGAGGGAGAAATGACTAGTAGAATGAGGTATGTATAAGATAATGTAAGATGTGGTTTGTGTATAGAAAGGATTATGTAAGATGTCGATGTATGTAATAAAATATAAATGTATAGAACCTATAGTGCAATGTGTGGGGTTTAGTGCAATAAAAATCCCTCAACAGTCTAGTGTGAATTGAAGCACTAGGGTGTGTCATTGGGTAACAAGGTGTGATAATAGATGATGGAAATGTTGATATGTGAGGAAAGGAAACATGTATGGGTGTGAGAGGTATCAATGTGAAAGTGTAGGATGAGGGGGGAGTATGTTAGGTGATATTCCCCTAGCAGTAATGTGAGAAGAGGTTATGTGAACTCGTCAAGGAGATCATCATCCTCTAGGTCAAATTCAAATGGATTAGAATTAGCAACTTGGAAGGCTATAGTATTAGGTTGATCACGTAATGATCCAGTGAGAGACAAATGGTACATTCCCATAGCATATTATTCATCAGTAAATGAAGGATGTGGACAACCGTGTGTGTACCATCAAGTGAGGTTAGGTGAATAACCAAGAAAGAAATTATTGAAAATTAAAAATGTTGTTAAAGGGCA
Organism: Taxus wallichiana var. yunnanensis; assembly: GCA_018340775.1. NCBI lineage: Eukaryota > Viridiplantae > Streptophyta > Pinopsida > Cupressales > Taxaceae > Taxus > Taxus wallichiana. The sequence goes on along the minus strand of CM031244.1, from coordinate 209,800,015 downwards.
TGGGGAATGAGATATGAGTGTGACTAGGGTCTAATGTAACTCCGGTTTAAGTGAGCTAGGATTACCCTAATGTGAGTGGCACAAAAAAGGGGTGCAAGGTATATAAATGAGGAGATCAAAGACACGCAAACCATAAGCGGTAGTGATGGTGAAAAAACTGTAATAGAGATGAGAGGTGTGAGTAGAAGGTTGGAGGTCAGCAAAGGTAAATCCAAGGTGAGATAGACCAACAAGAGAACATATGGTTTTGTCATGTGTGGGATTGAGTGGAACATGGTCCCAAAATGAGTCACGAGATAAAGAGGGTACATGTGAGCGGTGGAGTGCGGGGCAAATACTAGTGGAGAATGGATGGTAGTGTTCACGGGATGAGGGGGTGGCTCATATGGAACTACGACTATGGGAATGGGTGATAGAGGGGGATTGTATCTACTAAACATATAGCTCTCTCAAATGGTAGTAAATGTGGCTAATATTCTAAAGGTTTAGGTTTATTAGTAGTATCGATGTGAGGAATAGGGATCTTGTACGAGGGCCATGGACACAATCTTTGGAATGAATCATAATCTTAGATGATGGTATACTCAACACGCTCATGTAAGAATTTTATGTAATGGTGGATGGTATAGGGAATGGTTAGGATGGCATGGAGCCATGGTCTACCTAACAAGAAATTATATGAGACGGGGAAATCAATAACAAATAAAATGGTGGGGAGAGTTTTAGGACCAATAGTTAAAGGAAAAGTAACATGGCCTAGACATGGATGAATAGAACCATCATAAGCACGAGAGGGAAATGGAAGAAGGGATAATGTCATGGGTAGAAAAACCTATGGCTTGGAGAAAGGACACGGGCATGATTAATCTCGGGTGCATTATCAATAAGATTACACTTAAAAAAAAAAATTGTAGATGCACGACATGATGTAAAGTGGTGGGTGATTTTCAAAAGGGTGAATTTCAGTAGGAGGATTTCTACGTAATGCTCTATTTTGAGAAAAGGCCTTGAAAAATGTGTCATACAGGGAGTCCGGATGTATGTCGGAAGAAGTATCCGTAGTAGCAAAAAGGGTTTGGACTCAATAAAGAAAATCAATATGGGGAAACATGTATTCAAAGTGATAGAGATATTCATGATGATGGAACGAAAAAGATTGAGAAGGTGGTAGAAAGTATGGTTAGGTTGTGGTAGAAATTATAGTCGGGTTAACCTAAATGATTAACAAAAATAAAACCTAATGTGAAGGGGGATTTAGGGTTCTAGTGTTAATCTAAATAGGAGGAAAAACACTTCTAAATAAAGATGCTAAATAATAATAAATGAAAACAAATTTAATATGATAAAGTGATGTAAAGTAATTACGATTTGATCTAGTGGAAATGAAACCCTAAAATGCAAGAGGGAAAAGGGAAATGACTTACATGATTGATGGTGACTATTGCAGGTTGTCATAGATCTATAAATGGAACTCAGTAGTGCAGACACACACTCAGAGGCCTTACAAAGGGAATATTTTGACTATACGAAGTTACACAAGAAATTGAGATTGTAATGGGGTACCCTAGGGTGCCTTGGTCTATAGCCTAGGTGCTCGAGAATAGTATAAATTCTCAAAATCCTAATTCAAAACAGTCGTTAAGTGTCTTTGAATACTATTTTTCTATCACAATTGAATCACCGGATGAACTAGATGATGCCTTGCACATGAAGAAGAAGAATGGTTTAGAATTACCTAAGCTGCCAAATCAATGGACTTATCACTTTGAGTGTTGTAGTACATTACTGGACACGATGTAGTTACGGTGAGTGTCGTATGTCACGTCTTAGGTGCTCTCGTGTCGGTTGCACTTTGTGAGATAAGGAATGATGATAGGTTTAGAAGATGTAGATAGTAGAATATAATGAATAGAATACATCCTCTAAGAATGTGTGTGATGTAGACTTCTTTTCTTGAATATATGGTGTTATGTGGATGCAAGTGATGCGATGGATGCGACCCTAGATGGAGTGATAATAGTGATAGGATGCGGTGACCTAGTACCCTTCATGATGGTTTTATAAGATTTATTTTTATAGGGCTCTCAAGTTTAATTTCCCAATTAATATTGACAATGTCGAGTGAGGAAAAGATAAATATGACCAAAAACTAGAAGCAACCCAATAAGGATCTAAAGAAGATAAGCATATTTTAGGGTGCCCAAAGTTGGACGCGGCACCACTGAGGTGCCCAAGACATGGTGGGGAACTTGAAATTAGGGCTATAATCTTGGGGAGGATTGAGAAATGGGTAGATAGGTAGTAGGAAATATGCGGGAAATACTAAGTAAAATATAAAAAAATATGGGAAAAATGTGGGATTAATTGGTACTTTGTACACTTGAGAACCTTCTAAATAGTAGTATAAGACCGGGATAAATATTGTCTAAATTGTATGATTTTATGTCTATAGATAAATTCACATAATGTCCCATAATTTGAATTGGGTCTTCAGCATTACATAGACACTAATAACTTGTCTTAGGCAGAGCACCTAGGTTCTTATGTCCTTTCTGGGTGTTTATGTCCTCGAGGTAGATCTGACCACTATCTCGGTTCAACACAATCTACAAAAATTCACATAGAAATTTCATAGGATTAGGTATTGGCCTCATAATACAAAATATAGAATACATAATATACTCAATCTCCTAAAATCATTTCAATCATAAAAAAACAAGGACATACTGATATACGGTGGTTCTTATTCGGGAATCGGGAATGAAAGGTGAGTAAAACAAGACCTCTCTCCCAACACTCCTTTTCATGGCATGAGATCACAAATAAAACTAACTCTTAGCATGAGATCACAAAAAAACTCTCCATTAGAGTGAGATCACCATAAAAACTCACTCGTAGCATGGGATCACCCAAAAACTCACTCTACACAACATTTCATGAAATCTTTCTATCCTTTTCACTCTTTACAAATGAGGTGCACATTTTCCTTTTTACACATTTTCACATACTTTTACATACTTAGGAAATTTGTTTGAGATACACATATTTGATTACTTCTTTTCTCTTTTTTGCATGTCTATCCATAATATGCAAAAATATTATCCGTACATGAAGAAAATCAATAGGTAAAACATGTCATAATACAATATGCTTCACCCCTAAGGTCACTTCCTCTTTCTTAGTTTCCACACTTTTTTATCACTTCACATTTTCACTTGTCTCTCTGACACGCTATCACTGTCACACTCTACAAGAAAAAAATGTACACATCTTCTAATTTATTTTTGTTTTTGAGTATTCACTCAACAACATAAATAGGGAAAATGTATACACAAAATCATGTAATTGGGTACATTTCTAGATCCTAAAAACATACTAGTGTTCATATTATTCCTAAGAGAGAAAAATTGTAATTGACAACTATATTTGGCCTTTTGTTTATGTTTATTATTTTCTATTTGGTCTTACAGGACTACTGACCCATTACGAACTTTGTTTCTCATCTTTTATGACCTTAGATACCAGTGCCTAAAAAATATGCAAGTGCCAGGTGCCCTTGTCCCCTCTAGGCACCGTTGACATCTTTCTAATTATGGTGGTGATCATATTTTATCCTAATAAATATGGGAAATATTGTGTCATCTGTATTGTTGATCTGATTTGTTCCTAGTTTGAGCTATTTTTTTATAATTCATGGAATTGGGTGTGGGAAATCCTTATAGGCATTTATGTTGTCTCTCATTCTTGTATTTCTAACCGGGTTGGGAGCATCATTGTTCTTGTGAGTATGATAAAACATGATGATTGTTTCCCTTGGGATAATAATGAAACCCTTAGTCTTTGGTGGATCTACCAGATTTTATGTGGTTACAAGATACACATTTTCTCCCAAAGTACATAAAGGGGGTGTTCTACAAGGTTTAGAATCTGCATATAGAAATAAAAATATTTCTTTTTACTTTTTTACATTAATGATTGTGTAAAGTAAATTCTAACTCTTGGCTCGAGAAGTCCCATGAAGGAATTATTAGTGTAACAATTGGGGGACTGTATGGAAAAAGTATAAGGTATCTCATACTTCTTTGAGAAATGCAACTTGTGGAAATAGCTCCAAGGCACGATGACTTAAATATATTGACCTAGTATGTGTCACACAAACATGAACGGAAAAGGAAATGCATTTTACATTCTACCAAGATGGTTTGTGTGTTATCTTGTAATATTTTCTCAAGGCCCATCAACAAACTAAGTAGGGTCATAAATTTACTACTTGTACATGATATAAATAAGAGGAAGTGGGTCGATCGGTAGGGAGTGACTCATGTAATGGAAATACAAGGGTGATAGGACATGAAAAGATTGCAATGGTTAAAAAGAGAAAAATATGGGAATTATGAGGAAGTTCCCACAAATGCAATCTTCAAAGCATTAATGCAAGAATCTAAGAGTAGTTAATGTGAAAACTTGTTATAAATATACACTTTGCACTTAAAATCTTAGATATGGGTAAGTGCAACAAGTTAGGGGACCAGAAAGTGGACATCAAATCCAAAATTTACATCAAAAACAACAAAATGTCAATTTTCCTCTTTTGCGAACATGAACCATGTCAAAAATAAAAAACATGTCACAAAATTGGTACCATAGCATAGGGGAGATTGTTATCTATGTATAAATTTTGATTTTAAAGTGAATAGAATATGATAAATATCATTTATAAGTTTTACTAATATTAGGTCTTTAAGACACTTTTTCCCATGAATGATCATGTCTACATTTAAGATTGCAACTTTTGTTTCACTTATCGAATGTGATAAAACATATACTATCCTAAGTGTAGAAAAATTCTATACATGTTCAAAAACAAGTATTTCATTTCAATATTTTTGGATGAAGTTATGATGGGAAAATGGAAAGTGCTTCATTTTCTTTATGCTTTGCACAGACCACTTTCACGAAAAAATAAAAAATAAAATTCTCAAAAAAATACCAAATAAAATCTAACCAAAGATAGACAGTGACATCTAAATTTTCACAAAAGGAAAAAAAATTCAATTTTTATTCATCCAAATCGCGGGCAAATGGACTACAATATTATAGGATTTTAAAAAAAAATACCAATTCATTGAATTTTGAGTGTTTAATATAGCTAAACTTGTCTTGTTTACAATAAAATTAGTAGTTCAGAAACTAGAACTAGATTTTGGATGCTATGATTCATATTTATATATTTTTTTCTAATTTTGAGTGCACACATTGCTAATAATCCCTACAAGTTGATATTTTGTTGTTATTAGCAATATGACATCCACTTATGACCCCTTTTTTCCCCACCAACTTGTTGCACTTACCCAAATTTTGAAATTACCAAATCGGCCTTAAGGAAGGTTAAAACAAAATGTATTTTCAAAGAGCAAGAAAGGAGTTACGGTGTTCTTCATTTAGAATCCAAACAACAACCAGAGCTTTGATTGAACATCGAGTAAATTAGTTCTCTTGTATTTTGAATCTTTGAAGGAAAGATTAAATTTTGTTTGTATTAAAAGTTGGGATTGTTGAAAGAGTGTCAATACAATGAGCATTCATGTATATTCCCAAAAGACAACTTCTAGTCTTAGTTCCCCCTGGATAGGGTTACTGAGATCTTGACCATGTTAATTCCAACCTAGATGCATTTAGGAAGAGGTTGGGCTGACCAGAAAGAAGTGACACTATGGCCCATGCGGCTAGTGTTATATTAACCTCACCTCTACTTTCCCTCACACTACGCCATGCCCAAAACTTAGATGGGTATGGGCCCATCATTATAAAATTATAACAAGAGAAGTTCAAGATGGGAATGGGAGCTTGGTATTATCTTTCCAAGAGTATGTGTTTGATATAATGTTGTCTTTTCCTCCTACATGGGAGGAATGTGTTATCACCATGCAATCACCATATTCTTACTTTGGAAATCATGGGTGGAGAAATAGACTTATTTCATGAGCAGTCATTGGTTGGCTAATTGATGGGGCTCCATCTCTAGAATGTCTAAAAAGTTGAACAAGACCAAATTCATTGAGGAGGTTGGAGATGTAATTATATTGTTGATCTAAATGATCGGTATGAAATCCACCCACCTTTTTCATGAATGGATGTTCCAATTCACTAAGGTAATCTGTGACAAATAAAAATCCTCTCCCTTAGGATGAGATAATAAATAGCTTAATTTATGACCAAATGTTGGGGGTAGCTAAAAATTCTAGAGGAGAGAAGGCCGATATGGTGGAATTATTTATTTTTATTAGATAAGGCAAAAAATAGGGATCGGCTCCCAGGGGCTAGAAAAAGAGAGGAACACAACCAGAAACAAAACAGAAAGAAAAACCCTAGAAAGGGGTCCCAGAAAAATGAGTTAAACATGCTTAACTCTTACAATGCATGATCTGGACCCCAAAAGGAAAAAAAAATACCAAGAAAAAATAGGGCACCATAGTTCGCCCATAGTCCGCACAAAGTTCAGAGACCAACAAAGCCTCCATGAAAAACAAAAAACCACTAGAGGCCCCATACCAGCAACAACCAACCAGGAGTCCAGAACCAACCACCACCTACTCCTCCTCTGAGCTGCTAATGCGAAGGTTGAATATCCTCCTTTTCTTTTCCCCTTTGATCTCCTCCACTCTGTTAAGCAATACTTTGACCTGAGTCTCCAGTTCCTTCATTCTATGTTTTATCTGGACCTGATCCGTGACCATCTTCTTTAAAATGTTGATGATGTTCAAGATGGACTCCCTTTTCCCCTCGTTCGTGTCCTCCATAGCTTTAAGGACCCCCTCTAAATACACCATATTCCTTCTCCATTCGTCTAAAATAATGGGGTCACCCACACATTCATTCTTCCTGGAAGCATTGGCTTCCCCACCACCTCCCTCATTTTTGTCTCTATCTTTTTCATCCCCCTAGGGTACCTTTACCCTCTTTCATTTTAGTAAGACACTCTACCAGAGTAATGTCATCTTCCTCATCTTTCTCCTCCAGGGCCGTAATCAAAGGATGATCCAGAAACTGGATTGCCATTCTCAACCAGAATAAGAATCAAGCCCTCATGAAGGGGCAACTCAGATTTCTTATTCTAGAAAACACTCAGTGAATTCGATAGAGAGGTAGCCAGGAAAAAGGGAATACTGACCATAAACTTGTGTCGAAACATGTTGAGGAAGGTCATGTGATGGGTATATATTTTTCTATACTTACCCTCCAACATAATATATTTCATAACTTGAAGGAAAACATCCTTCCAGACTCCAGGAATACACGATCAAGCAATACCATCAGTGAAGAAGAAACAAGTCTCCTTGCCAACAAAAAATCACTCAATCTCGAGGTCTCTATGGGTTCTTTCCTTGTATATTTTTAACCCATCCATCTTCATATCAGTCACCCTGGCAATATTGGACTCTGAGACCTCAACCTCCACACCTGCGGATAGTAAAAACCCCTCTTTCCAAGCTAGGCCGAAGTCCTTGGACAGAGCAGGGTCGTGGCCATGTAATTTAGCAATAAAATTACTAAATCCACCAACTTTAAGCTTGTTCCACATATCCTTGTTGCTCTCTTCCATATTCTAACTGGTGGGTTCCACGTGAATCTTGTCACCACCCATCTGCACTTTGTCAAGGTTGTCATTCCAGCAAAAAAATTTCACAATCCACAAACTATTCTCCCTATCAGAGTTTGAACTGGAACAATGATTTTTGTATAAGCTATCTTGGTACCTGAAATACTTTCCCCCACTCGTGCTGACATCATTAATCCTAGTGCCTTCTATCCTTAATAATTTCATCATTAATATTAGAGGGTAATCTCTCCCCTTTGCACCAAATTTTGTACTCATTACTAAGGACTCCCACATTGGCCATCTTGTCCGCACATTTATTTCCCTACCTCAAAGTATGATTGATAGATATCTTGTCAAAAAAACTTTAGCAGTTCCTTGATATCTTGAATGATATTTTTTAACAACTAGTTGATCTTACTCCTATTGAGAAGAGCATTTATAACAATTAAGGAATCACCTTCAATCTAAATTTCCTTAAGGCCTTTTTCCTTAGTGACCAAAATACCCCAAAGGAGGGCTCTAGCTTCAGCCATGTTATTAGTCTGCTTTCCCAAGGGACCAACATAGATGAATAACCAATCACCCTCACTATTCCTTAAGATACCCCCACCCCCAGCTTGACCAGGGTTTCCCTTTGAGGCCCCATCAAAATTGATCTTGATCGTATTTCCCATAGGTCTAATCCAGTTTACATTCTTACCAGGGCTTTTGTTCTTGACCTGACTATAGGTGAAATTATCCAGGACTTCTTGCTCCCATTTTGGACAGGGATTTTTAGTTTTACCTTTAAACAGTTTTAGATTTTCCTTAATGGCTGCAAGGATTTTCGTTTTAGCCACCACAATCAGAGGTTTCGATCTCTAAAAATACTATCATTCCTTATTTTCCACAACTCCCATAAGAGATGAGGTAGAGAAATCTTTCTAGGCCCAGGCCAGATAAGGAAACCTAAAAGGGCTCTCCCATTGAGTGCAACAATCCTCCATATTCGAAGGCATAATCCTTTTCTTGTTGAAAAGTTCTGAAATCAGTGATAATACACCTTTAGAGAAAGTAAAATGTAAAAAATATGATTCACATTCTCTTCCCTCTCGAAAAAGGGTGCACCTATTAGGGATATGCATTCCTCTTTTTATAAGATTTTCAATGGTGGAATTATTTATGACATATTACTTGGTCTACAACATTAATTTCCATATAACTTTCCCTTTCTTGCTGGCAGAGGAGGGTCTTAGTAGCGCTAAAGTATATGATGTCTTATTTCAGTTAAAATTAGAGAACTAGATGAAAGACTACATGAATGTTGCTAATATCTTCTTTGCACACTGGAATTTTACTTTTTCATCCCAATTGGGAGACGATATATTTTTCCAGGATGCTAAGTGGGTTATCACCTAGTACGAGATGTTATTTTATCCAATTTTGGAAATTTTCTTATATCAAGGTTAGTGGTTTAAATGGGCGTCTCGTACTTACTCCCTAGGCATGTGGAGGACAAGGGGAATTAATGGAGTTGGTGAGGTAATTTATACTAGTACATAATATTATTGAAAACAAAAATTTCACATCCCTTATCAAGTTTCCTATAACTATTGGGAATTATACTTTCCTCAATATTGGAAGGCAAGAATGTTGGAAGTAGAAATCGGTAGGTGTATTCTAGATAGATTTGAGGCTAGGAATTAATATGATATAAAACAAATTATACATAGTATTTCACCCACTAAGATGGAGCATGAATCTCATTATGAATACTTATTTGATGGATTGTGGAGATGAGAGGGAAGTCAGACAAAGAGACTACTCAAGGATGATACTATCCTAGATGGTGGATTTTGGGATTATTCAGGCTCCTGAGGGATTAAAAGATGATGAAAATGTAATCAATGATGATTACATCAAGGGGAATATTTCCTCTCACCCTTTATTGTCATTTGATTGGGAAGTTGATGAAAGAAAGAATAATAAATATAGGATTGCAAATGTCATTAGAATCTCTCTAAGGTGGATTTTATCAAAGGGAATATATGTAAGTTACTAAAACACTCATGTGTTTAGGGAATACAAATCTACTTAGTCACTTGATGATGTTTCCCCCATACTATAGGATTCATGCTACAAGTGATGTTTAAGGGAAGTAAGGGATTAAATTCCCTTTCAAGAAGTTAACATCCACACAAGTAAGGGATGATGTGAGTGACCAAATTAGCAAGAATAGAAACTCCCCTACTTACTTTCAAAAAAGGACTGAGGAGGTAACTTAGGGAAGTATGAGTAGGGACATTGTTGTGTCATGGTACTCCTGTGTAAGTTATTCCAGTATTTTCTTCAAGATTAAAAGGGAAAGAAAAGGTAGTCGCATATACTCCGTGAAAGTATAAAGGAATGATTTTTATGAAGCACCTCATAAGGTGCCAACTCGAGAGATGTGTCTATAGGACTCAAAAGATGATGAGGAAGGAGTTCACCTCCGAATGAGAAAATGGACCAAGGTATCTGAATTGGTTGATTTGGAGGAAGTGCGGATAGTCAAACAAGTAATGGTTCTTGATATCCCCATCCCCTTACCCATTGTTACCAAATCCCCATAATTTCCACTTTCTATTGAATTAGTTCTTATTAACCAAACCCCTATTTTCCCACCACCACGAGTTGTCTCATCCATTGAGGAATAACCAATTGTTAATTTTCATATATCCAACATTTCTCCTAGGCGTAATAGAGCACTTAGATGCTACCAAGAGAGAAACCTCTAGAGGAACCTAGTACATCTGAAGCTAGGATGGGAGTTTAGCTTACCTCGGAAAAAGTTCTAATTATTGAAGTGGTAGAAGAAGAGGATGATAGTGAGCATGAAGTTTAAGATGCAAACAGGACAATAGAGGATTTACTAACACATTCTCACACATAAGTGATTATGGTGGAAGCAAAGTGCAGTGGGGGAAAATTTAGGTGTCACATTCATAATGATAGCTTGAGACAATGAGGTGGTCACAAAAATTCTTGGAAACTAGTTTCTAATGACCAATGTTTCTCCCTAGGAACCTTAGAAATGATCCCCACCTCTAGTGAGAAAATGGATGAAGTCTTCACACAAACTAGGAGAGGTCAATAATCAACCATCCTCAAGGAGTGAAGAAATAAGGGATCATTCTAATCCTATGGATAAAATAGGTAGTCACATTAAACTTGTAGAGGATGTTTGTCAAGAAGAATCAACATATGTGGTAATAAAATCTATTTTTGTAATTCGTTCATCTCTCATGTAATTGATCCTATTCCTTCGGCACCACAATCACCTAATAATAATATTCCAGCAATAAGATCCTGGATAGAGGGTACTCTCTCAAAGAATAAAAAGGTGGAGATAAAATTGGAAGATGATGATATGCAAAGTTTAGCAATACTCAATACCTCTAGGCCACCCAAAAGATAAAGATTTATCTCAAGAAAACTTCTAAATAGGAAGGGAGAAATATTTGTAAAGGTTACAACCCCAAAGGACAATGTGCTTCAAAGTGAAGAATCTACATCTAATTTTTGGGTCACAAGAATACCATTGGGTAAACCCTCCACAAAATAAATTAAACATGACTTCTCTATGGAATTAGAGGGAGTCTTCCAAAAAATTGATGATTTAAGGAGATAAAAAAGGATCTTAAGGCCAAGAATGAAGCCTTGTCTAACCTAGTTAAAAATTTTACTAGGATCCATAGGGTAGGGAAAGTTGAAATTGCTGAAATTACCAATGATGATATCAAAATAGTAAGTGATTTGGGAGAAATAAGGAGGCCACCAATCCATGGGAGAATGATTTAGTCACTAGAGGTGCGGAATTAATCGGGGAATAGATGAAACTCTACTCTAATAACTTTGATAAAATAGAAATAACCAAGGCATTACTAGACAAGTGTGAGGCCAAATAAAAGATGTGGAGTGATATGTTGCTGAAGTTGGAGTCCCTTATGGAATTTGAAAATAACTTGGTTATCAAGGAAGGGATTATGTCTCCGTGTCTATATTAAATCATCATAAATACTAGATACAAAGGTAAGGGTAGATATTTTGATAAATTCTATCAAAATTCTCGATGAAGCAAGGGATAAATAAATTGAGTACATTGATAGTCTCCATTCTTTGATTGACAAGTTGATTGGAGCAGATAGTGGGGAAAGGATCATAATGGAAAATATAGAAAATTTTATTAGGCTCTTCAGAGATCATGCTCTTGGAAAGCTAGGATAATCAAGGACTATAAATTTTTCTATTATGAAATGATGGCTGCGAGATCGAGATGACAATTATTAAATTGATGATGAAAATAAAGAAGGGAAGAATTATTTTGGTAGAGATTAAAGATGTATGTGTCAGGAAAGAAATAATTTTCCATTACCATTCAGGGCCTAATGAGAAATCTATCCTATAAATGTTCAGGAATTTTGATTCTTACAAGGACAAGATAAGGGATAGTTTGGTAAATCAACCTATTGATGTAGACTAGGAAAACTAAATAAGTAAGAGGAAAGGAATAAAAAAAAATTTCCCCTCACGTTGAGATATTATGAAATCATCCAAGTATGAGGATTTCTCCAAAAAAAATGTAGTTTTCTAAAGGACAAAATTTTTGTTAAAGGATAAAGGAACATCTTTTTTCTTTCCTCCAAGTTTCACTATGTTGTATCTTTTCACTTAGCTGAATTAGAGGAAGGAGAGAATATTTTTAGTTAGAATATGTTTCCTTCATTTTGGATAAGATATTGGATTTCACGAAAAAATATGTGAGGGATTCCTTAGGATGGTTTTGGGTTGAAAATCGAGAAGATATTTTGGCTAAAATTGCATAAGAATGAGCATCTTGTCCTCATTATAGGAGCAGGTAGTTAAAGAATTTTTTTATCAAGTTTAATTTTAGTTCCAAATCCTAGGTTTTACAAAACATTTTCTAATTTTATAGGTCAATGAGGAAATTATAAGCTGTTTGTGTTGTCAACCATTAACAAGTTTTGAAGGCATTTTTTTATGTCTCCTCACCAAAAATTACGTGAATGAATTCTCTTTTTGGAAAAAATAATAATTTCATGTTTCTTATGTTTTAAAATTATGAATAAGGAGATAGAATTTATGTTAAAATATAACACTACTCTTGTTTTGTTAAATATGCAAATTTCTTTCTTCAATTGTTACATTTCTTTGGTAAATGTTAGAATATTGTAGAGTAGTGTATACTCTACAATAATTTAGTTCGGTTGTAAAATCCTATAGGGAACATTATTTTGAAGGGTTACTATTATCCCTTAAGGGTATTTTGGGTATATAAAACAAATATAACAATTTCTCTATCTAAATTCTAACTTAATGATTTTTGGTTAGGATATCAAAGAATGCCAATGAAATTTGTGCAAATTGAGTATCAATGAATGCAAATTTTGTTTCACAAATTATGTTAGATTGGTTTTTATTTTTAGGCATCACCCTTAAGAATGGATTCTTTCCATGGAAATATTAACATGCTAAATTCACAACAGTAATTACCCTCTTGCTTCAATTTCATTAAGAATATCCAATTATCTTCACACCTATTAAGCATATCAAACTTGTATACCATAAATATGTTTACTTTGCAAAGCTATGTTTAAAAGTTGTTCACTACCAGTATACTTTTCTTAAATCCCACTAAGTTTTTAACCCAATACCACATAAATCACCCTTAGTCGATATTATCATGTAAAAATAATGTGTGAGATTGTTCATTATCTATTTGTTTTGATCTATATTTTGTATGTTAAGTGCATAAAATAATGAAGTGATAAATCTGATGAGTGAGCATTGATCTATGGCTACACTTGCATCAAATTGAGTCATACCAATTATAAAGGAAATCAAGCCAAGAAATCCTTTCCTTTATTCATATCCTCTATCCAATTCCTCTCACCTTGGTCCAGATAGAGCCAAAAGTAGTAAAGATAATCCATCCCCTTAGTTAAGGTGTCTCCAGATCACCTCTCATAATTGATTCATAAGGTTTAGTGTTTAACAAAACCAAGGATATTATTGACAAAAAATATTCATTGTTCATCATTCCCTGGGGACAACCTAATTTTGTTGAAGTTGACAAAGAGAATATTTCTCTATGCCACCATGGCTATAATGGGTCTAAACACCCTGGTAGAGCAAGCAAAAGGTCTACCAAGAGGAGGGTTAAAATGTTCCATGTATGTAAGAGATAAGGATGTGTGCATGACTCTTCTACTTCTCTTAGGAGACAACTGAAAATATTCAAAGGATTCTTCAACTGTTGCGCTTTGTCTAGTATGTATCCTTCTCATGAAATAATTGTGCAGACTACTGAAATCAGTAGATCTAGCTATTGGGAGTCACCATATGTGCTAAACCAAGACTCCAAAGGATGGATCACAATAAGTACAAACAATTTTTTTTTTGAAATTAAGATATATAGATCTATAAATTTGTCCCATAGGACATGTCAAAAATATTGGAGCTAAAAATTTAACTTGTCCCAAATCAGGATGATCTAGGGATATTAGGAAACATGGGGTTGTCTCTAATTCGTGGGACACGTGCTTGAGACAGACCTCCAGAGAAGGCTGACTTCATCTACCTATTTCTACTATTACAAATAATCCTAGGAAGGGAAATGAAGCTATGTAACACTACTAAGATTCCAAATTACCATGGTGAGAAGGATATACATAGAAGAAAACCTAAACTAAGGGGAGGTGATAGCACCAGAAAGAGGGGGATGAAAACTCTCAAATGAGTGAAAATAAAGGAAAATGCACATAGGGGAGGGAAGATGAATGTTCCACAATCTGAAGCAACACTCACACATTCAATTTCATGGAGCACAATATAAAAAAAACTTGCAAGGGACATAAAGAATGTACATCATACCAATATTGCAAGATAAACAAATGTAAATTAAATAAAACATTAGTTGGGTCGGAGAATAGCCACAAAACAAGAATTTTATTTCTTTTAAAGGCAAAAAAATATATTAGAATGGTGGAAAGATGCAAGTATCCATATGTAGAGAACCATATCTCAGGCCTACAACTCAAAATAAAATGGATGCACTAGTATGAATAATGATCTTGCAATCTAATAGTGTCAAACCTTTGGAAATTTGTATTATTCAAATATATATAGAAGAAGGAGAGAAAAGGAGGAAAAAGAGAGAGAAAATCATATTTCCAATCATAACCACCAAAAATATACAATAAATGTATACAAATATACCTGTAACACTGTAATAATTGGTTTCCCATGTCAAATTAACTTGTAGAAAAAGGAATGGAACCAAATCTAATAAAATTTGGGTGGTTGAGTTGATTTGGATATGTGCCAAGTAATGATTGAATTCATGTTTCCATTTTTTCACCTACAAAATCCTACAAATATATTATTTTAAAAACCCTAAAATATAGCCCATTTTAGCATATTTCAAAGAATATGAGGCACATATGAATCCCCACTCTCTAAAGGAAGTTAGGGTGCTTAAATATTTATAGTACAATATGAACACATAAGACATGTGGCATGATCGATGGGCGAGAATAATTCAAATGATTACCTACCAGTTTTGTCTTTTCTACCACATGGCATGCATTCATTATCCATAATGATTTGGTCCAAAGCTAGCATGTCCTGATAGGTTGCATGTTGTGCATTTTTTTGAAAAGTTCAAGGAGTGAGATAGACAATCAAGTGGTGGTGTAGAGGGTTATAACTTGGGCACATGTACAAGGGAAAAAGGTGCAAGAGGGAAGAATGTAGAGTTTTGTGAGCACATGTGAAGGGTGTGCAGTGATGAGAAGAAAGGTACATATTTTCAAAGGTATGAAAATGCATAAGGAAGAAGGGGAAGTGCAAAAGAAAAGGATCTAATGAAGTAAATGCACAAGGAAAGTGTGTGAGAAAAAGATGAGAATAGAGGAATGAGTGCTTTGAGAGATACATGAAACTTAGGAAGGACATAATGTGTAAAAGAAAAAAATTCTAGGGACTTGAAAATGGGAGACAAGATAGTAGGTGTGTGTAAGATATGAAAAATGACTGGAAGGTGAAAGTGGATGTGCGGGGGTGAGCATAAAAGATGAATGGAAAGAGATAGAAGAATAGAGTAGGGGAATGGGGCATGTAAAAATTGTATAGAAGGAACTGAAAGGGAGGAAAATAAAAATGGAGAAGTAGGAAGGACATTCAAGGTTGCGTGAGAAGAAATGTAACCATGCCAATGTGCCAAGGAAGGAAACCGAGAGATGCGTGCAACCTAAATATTTGATGGAAAAACTAGAATGGAAGTGCAAGTTGTCAAAATAATCAAGGTATTATTTTGGACAACATAACATATACATAATTAATTATCACTCCATGTTTATTTTTATCATGCTCACCTCGAACATGAGTAAGAGCTCCAATTTTACTATAATTAGCTGATACACTTGCTCAAAAAAAAATTAAACTAGGAGGAGGTGTATTTTATGATTATGCTTGGTTTAATGAAGGAGAATAGAAAAACCTATTTTGCACTATTATCATTGAACATACCTTTTTGGATCTGATTTCATGGCCCAAATTCATCAAGAAAGGAAGATATCACTCCCAATCATTTTTTTAATTTATATAGCTGGTTTTGATCTTGGTTAGAGTAGGAGTAGTGTAGATCTTATTTTAGAAAAAAGTGTTAACCACAATCTACATTTTTTCACTTGAGGTATCTACGATTCCTTTGCTTGTACATTTTTTTAAGATTTTATTTAAACTTGTGCATATTCTACATTAGCCAACCTTCCGAGTAGATTTAAAGACAAACTAGTATAATTTTAATTTAGAAGTCCAATTTTAATTCTTTTCATATGGGTCTAGAGATTCAAGATGATACCTTGGAGGTTTGGGGAAAATTTAAAATGTTTTTAAGGTTAGATTCAGAGTTAAATCTTAAAATTAAAATTCAAAACAAAGTGCAAGTTTAACATTTCATACATATTTCATGGTTTGTTTTCATTAGTCCACATTGATAAATAATGACAACCCATGGTCCTAGGAGCTCAGGATCAAGAAAAGTAGCTAAGGCATGTAAGGTTTAGGATCCGATATTCTTGAGAAAATGAAGATGGGTCCTTAATTTCCCGAAAATGTCTAAGGAATTGGGGGATGAAGGATCTATAGGAGGTGGTAAACATGTGTGATCTTTATACCATGGGTTCTTAAGGAAAATGAATTTGAGAAGTATAATGTAGGCCTAAGAAATTAGAAGAAAACCAAGAATCTAAAGGATATTGATCCAAGGATGGTTTAAGTAGTGGATAAGTACTAAGATCATGTAATGATGTTATTGGTTCATGTGGACCAATAATGAAAATATGTGGTCTTGGGGTTCTAAATTCAAGTTCTCTATAATAATAAGGTGATCACAAAAGTGAGTCGATCTTGAAGAGCCTGAGTGACATAGGATTGGCCCATGTGCACCAATCATGAGTCAATCATGCTCCCAAGAAGTTGAGACCCAATAAGGTAGAAGTAAAATGTTACCCCATGGCCTGATACCCTAAGAAATAATTATGATAAAAAACATGGAAAAGTGACCCCAAAATCTAGAATTTTATATATTTAAACATGTGGAAAGATGAAACACATGGAAGAACCTGAAATTTATGAGTCTCAAATAATGCATTTTGAGCTCGGAGACATCACAACCTTGGTGAATGTTGGGTAACACATTATTTTTTTGGCCATATATGTTGATTAGAGACTCTTTTTGGTGTAAGACCATGACATTCAAGGTGTAATTTAGAGGGATGCACTTAAAGAACAAATTCAAAGGAAGAGGTTTAGGGATTGGAGATATTTTTAAGACACATATTTAGGAAATTTCAGTTTTTTTCCTCAATCTTATCATGTCCAATTCAATTAATAATATTGTTTAGAGATCCATATCTCTTTAAATTTTGTTTCTACCTAAAATATGCTCATTTGTTCACCAGTAGAACAATAATAGTGAGATAAATTGGTTATTAATCATGGAGTGAGTTGTTAGTGGTGGCACAATTTCAATCATGTAGTTTTAGAAAATTGAAAGATTAATCTCCATTAATCTTCCTCATCTCATGGGATTGAATTGGTGTCTTCTCTAGGATAAATTCTTAAAAAATATTTATTTTTCTCCTTGTTGATCAAGGCACCTCCATAGTTATGAATTATCACAATTTTTAGAGATATTTTGGAATCTACCAAGGAGTGGATTCTCGGGTGAATATTTTCAGTTGGTACACCTTCTAGAGAATCCTTTAGGATTCTAATTAAAGAGGAATGGAGAAATTTATATTCATCCAAATATATAATCCCATTATTTTCTTTCCTCTTTCTTCTCTAGCTACATATAAGCATTTAGGCACAATTGTAAAATATCTTCTCCTTTTTAGAGGAAAGGCTTATCTACTCTGTAGAGGACCTTATTTTCTTAAGTTCCTATGACATTTTGGTTAATACCTACAATTGGATGATCATACTGGGAATGAGGATTCCAAATTTTGTATATTTTTAACACCTTAATAAAATTGTATCTATCGCGTCTATATTCCCTCTATTTTGTGGTAATTTTCCTCTTACCTATTCTATTCTCCATGGTTTTGTGTGTGGCAAGTGTAAATTTATGATCCACCATGTATTATGGTTTAGATTTATAATTTTATTGAGTTGTATGTTCTAGTTTTGGCTTGTATCAATGCTCGGATTTGCGTATTTTCTTCACACTTGTCTAACTCATTGGAGTGTGATCCATTTCTTCTTGGTGTTATCACCATCCTTTTTTATAATGTTTACCTCTCATTCCTTTTCCCTATAATTTAGTGTATTACGGTGTAGTGGTAAATGGTGGATGACATTAAAGTATTTAGTGTAGGAATTCAAACTTTCTCTCGGAGATCTATCTCATTAAGTTAATTCCCACACTTAAGATATATTACCATGTTTTTATTAAGTTGATGAGTACATGTTCCAGATGATAACATTTACTTTGGGGCATGAGAGTGAACCATGAGGATCAACAAAACATGTGTACATCAAGGTTGTTGCACTTGAATGGAAATGAGAAATATCCTTAAGTAACTTGATTAGAACGTTAACCAAGAGCAATTTTTATGGAAATAATAATAGGTATATTCATTCTAATAGATAAAAACAAGAGTACATAAGGAGAATATTGTGTAACTCCCATGCCTAGACATGTCATACACTCATGAAGGAGTGAGGAGTTACAATGCTAAAAATAACATGTACCCATATGACAATGATGAACATGATAATTATGAAAAATTCTTTGTGAGAATTTATCATATGTCATATAAATCCATAAAAGACCTATGATTCACGTAAGTGAGATGAATCATCATGTGTGATGTTTAAATTTCCCAATAACTAAATAAAAGATAAAATAATATCTCACATGATTATCCCACTTCACCAAATCTTAGTTGGAGGCATGATAAGCTAGAAAGAGAAAGAGAACTCTAATAGATAACTAAGATAGATGAGTCATATGGGTCTTAATAACTAAAGTCCCGATGAAGTATCTCGTATGGATGAAAATTGACATGTGACCTTCAACCGCACTTAACTCCCTCAGGTCGTGCTTTGAGGTAGTCAATGTGGAAATGTGGAAGGATAACTATAGGAGAATCAATGAGTAAGATCTGGTAGTGTGAATTCCTAGTAGTTGAATCAGAAAAGGGGAGATTTAGTGGCTATGAATGGGTAGCATAAATTCCCTATGGTTTGATTGAACCTAAATGTTAAACTACATTGAAGTGTCCATTTTAACTAAAATGAAACTAACAATCTAATCTACTATTGAATGGGAAACTAATTAAGCAAACCAACTAAATTGAATTATTACAAAACACAAGATAACAAATTGCTTCTATTCTAAACAATTAAACTACTTCTACACTAAAAATAAACAAGTAAATAACCCGGTGTAGTTATTCTCATGCAGAGTGTATCTAATCTATTTTAATTAATGAAAGATTTACTAAATCATGAATTCAAATATAACTCCCACTTTTCCTCAGAAGTAGGGGAAGAAATCAAATCTTCTCAGAAGATTTTCTTTCCTACAACTTCCCTAAAAAGTAAAGAAGACTCCTATTGAGGATTTCCTATTGAATTGATTTATTGTGACTATTGAATGATTAAAACTATGGAAATGATTCTCTACTCTATTTTATAATCGTGCATACAATTCAAAAATAATTTTTTTGAAGAAATGAAGGAAATCAAATAATAAATCCAACCTAGAATATAGAACTTGTGGCAATCTAGTTGTGTGGTACTTTGTCCCCTCAATTTATCGTTTAGGATTTTATGTCCACCTGAGTCTAGAGGTTGGGAATGAAGTGACAACAAAAGAGGAAAGCTACTGGAGCAATGACATCTTTAATTTACAATTTGGGACAATAAAAGTGGAAGAAATTTAACACAATGGAATTGAGATTGGCTATGTAGTTTCCAGCAAGAAAGAAGGAAGCTTAGAAATTGCAAAAATACTCAAAATGATCTCGGCCTTTTGCTTGGAAAAAAGTGATCAATTTCTAGAAAGTTAGTTGTAGAGTGTACAAGCACACTTGGTAGAAATGAGATTCCAAATAATCACATGAAGAGGCATTTAGCTATGCAATCACAAGTGAAAGAGGAATCAAGCATGAACAAACCATTCCTAAATTTGGGAAATTTGATTAAGAAACACATCCAAAAATTGAATTGGAGTTGAGTTACACGTGTACAAAACATGAGTGAACATTATGGAAAATGAGCATAGGACTGCCACCTTACGGTGAATGGTGATTATAGGATTGCCACCCTACTCAAGGTGAGGGTTACAAAACCACTTGCCCTTCTTGGGTGGCGATTTTGACACTTAAGGTCAAAAATAGCCTAAAACAATGTGAAAGGTGAGGAAAAGGCATGTGGAGGATAAATAAGGCAATATAGGATACAAATATAAGTTTTAATTAGGTTTAGGAGCTCGAACACCTTTTGAAAAGATATGAATCATCATTGGGGACCTTTTGCAACCATTTTTCAACAATGTAGCACGTGTAAATTTGGGAGCATAAATATTGCCCCTTTGGAGAAGAGTTTTAGCCATGAAGAGGTGTAAAACATAGATTTTGAGTATGGCATTCCCAAAATGGGTTATTAGAAGATATACCGACACACCCATGTGCTAAAATGTTGTCATCCAAGCTTTGATTGCCTACAAGCTAAAAGGAGAACTCAATTGTAGATATATCAAATATTGAAAAACAAACACTACATCGTAACAACAAGAGGACTTATAATTTGTGTGGGGTTAGGAATATACCCGTGCCAATGCTCTTGTCATGTGGTCACATACACTTAAAACAAAGTTAAAATACAACAAATATATATATATATATATATAACTCATTTTTCAAATTATTTGCACATATCCTATTGGTGAATCTTGAGCTCTAGGCCCACAAAGTGACCATTTTGAGTGAGAGTGCAATCGAAATGATTGTTGCAATGTGATGAATATGGATTTGAGACCGAGAAACCTAGCGACATAGATAAAGGTTAGTTTTCTCCAGTTATTCATTTTGAAACATAAAATGTAAAAATTTTAAAAACTAAGCCTAGGGGGGATATTTTTTGAAGTTTCTTATTTTGAAATGGTCCCTAGGGGGCACACATGGGGTAGCCTTTTATTTTACTAACAATGTTTTTTTTTTTATTTTTTTTGAGTTTTTAGGGCTAAAGGGACAGCCCGATTTTTTGATAGGACCACCTCATGGCACAGGTGGCAATTATGAGATTTAAACCTTGTCAGGGTAGTGATTACAAGATTTCTGCCCTAGAAAGGAAGTGGTTACAAAATCACTTCTTTGCATAGTGTAACAATTTTATCAAATTTGGGACAATGAGTAAATTTGACATGCTTAGATCATTTGTTATTATTTTGTTTTGTAATGTTTTCTATGATCTTTCCTATGTTCTTGACTCACTCTTTTTGTTGTTTTTATAATGTTGATATATGATGATTATGCAGACACATTGTAATGTTGAACTTTATCTTTTCAAGTAATGCTTAGTACTTCTCTTGTATTGGTAACATGTGATGAGTAATGATATGATAATAAAATGAATACACTCCACTCCTAACCCCATATAACCAGTAATATGTGAGGGATCAACACTAAGATCTAGGAGGGACACGAATTGTATGGTTTTGATAGAGACAGAAATGGTAAGAGAAATACAAGATTTCAAAATAATCCCAATTAGGAACCTACAACCAAATTATGCATATAGTTTACTACACAACCTAGAATGTAATTTCTTACAATTTTATCTATACTTAGATCCAAAGATGGCCTCTCAATCGACACAATCTGGTTTTTATTTTTTGAATCTCTTTTAGAACATGCACATCTAATTATTATTCTTAGTATTTTAATATTTTCAAAGAACTTTTAATGAATGAAATTACTTTAATTTATTAACTTATTTGAAGAGACACTCCATACACCTTCTCCCAACAAGGACAAGGCATAGGAAAGTAAGGAAATCCTTTCCTTTCCCAACCTCACGCCATCCATAAGAGGTGTGATCTCAACAATGGAGGTTGGTGGGGCAAGGAAGTGTGTAAATAAAAATTTTGATTTGATTTTTCCTTGAGATATATACTTCTTTTACTTTTTTTTTGAAATTTAATTGTGATTTTGGGAAGGGAAGTTTCCCCAGCCTTAACCCCCACACAACCAAGAAGATACGAGGGCTTAACACCAAAGGTTGAGATAGGTGAACAAGCATCCCAGGTGAATATTTTGGAATGATTTTGTACCAACGATGTTTTTTTGGTGAGATTAATCACGTCATGAAGCTTCTCGAACCGACTATGGGAAAAGAAAAATATGACAGAAGAAATCTATAGACAAAACTAAGTATGCGTGCCTTAGTAGGATTAGTGTAAAATTTTTTATCTTGTCTTGTTGAACCAATGAAGTGATAAGAAATATTGATGTATGTTTGAATACGTATGATTTAAATAATTGTTAATGTTTTGTAGAAGACTTTGAGAGTTACTTGGAAATAATTTCATTGATTATAATTTTACAGAATGAGCTAGCATTTAATAATGCAATGCAAATGCAATAGTGTACGTATGGAAATGTCAATGGACTATGTGGTGAAATGTCTAAATTGAGGAGAGATAAAGAATGTCAAACTCTTCACACTCAAGAGCACATAGTGAGGAAACAAGATTTTCAAAATTTCCTTTCTCTTGACAAGGACTTACTATTCGGGGTTTAGACCTAAAACCCTTATATGTAATTGTATATATATGTTTATCCAATTTTTCTTTTTGAAGGAGATATTCGATAACCTCTCTACCATATTTTTACATATCATGTTTAGGTGATCATAAATCCATTTCTCAACTTCATATTTTATGTGAAGCATAGTTATTTTGTGTGTCTTATGTTGTGTTATAGGATCACAACCTGTGGAGATGATGTACTTGGTTTTCGATATGTTTGTGTTTAGAAAAAGTACAGAATAAAACAATCCTTAGAGATGGATTTGATGGGTACCGTACTAATTTCATCCCTCTCTCCCTCTTTTTTTAATTCTATCATGTTTATACCTAGGCTAAGACCATCGGCATAAAGAGAGGTTGTACCAAGAAGGTTACCCATTCCATGTGGTTCAAATTGGAGGAAGATCAGGTCATCACTCTCCAAGAGTTTCATGATCTCTTATGTTGTTTTAGTAGATACCATTTCTATGGATATTGATTTAACGTTATCTATGTTTGCCACCTCAAATGTTTTTGGGTCAACAACTTCATCCTTTGGAAGGTTTGGGGTAGTCGAAACCAATTGGTTTGACGATGGCTATTTATTTAACTAGTTGGTACAGAGATCTTATTTCGAATGGACTCCTCTTTTCTTCTTAAGGTTCTCTAAGTGTATATCGAAGGGCTTAGGATCCCCTTGGGCGATGAATACCTTTCCCAAATGGAGGAATCTAACTTCCTGGAATAAGGTAGAAGGAATAGCCTTCATTCGATGAATCCAATGTCTCCCAAGGATCATGGTATAATTTCCTACCTTGTAAATAATGTAAAAATCCATCAAGATGGTTTTTAGCCCAAGGGTGATAGGAATAACTATGGTTCCGATTGAAGTAGCCTTAAGACTATCATACCCTCACAACGTGTTTCTTGTAGAGGAACAATTAATCTCTCCATATCCTAACTTCTATAAGAAAGAGAAAGGAACCAAATTCATTACAGCCATGTCATCAATCATGGCTCTCTTATTGCAATTTTTATACACCAAGACTTGTAGATATAAAGTAGGATCACCTCTTCGGGATATTTCAGCGCCGAGATGACACCTTGTCTATATTAAAAACAAACCCAATATCCCTATCACTCTTCCCGGAGGATATATGTCAAAGACTATATGAATTATTTGAGCACTGGGATGAGGTGTAACATGGATTAGATGACCAAGACCTAATACATAAAGAAATACAGAGTGATATGTAGGGGAGTTCTTCAGCAAATCTAGGAATGAGATGTGAGAGAAGGTCTTGTTCAAATATAATATTAAATCATAGGCTCCTACTGGTTTTGTGATTATAGGAACATCATCCTATGAGAAGGAAAGAGTGGGTAGGGTTTATGGAAAGTATTCCTTCACCCGAGTTGTTGCATTAATTTTTGGTTCAACTTCTAGCTCGATTAATCCCATGATATTTGTATTGTCATTCAAACCGAGGTTGGGGAAACTCGAGAATTTTTAGAAGTTGAAGCTTTGTTGTTTGCAATAGGAATGACCTTGTTTATATTCTGAGGATTCACCTTGAAATTTTTAGGATGCGTAGGGAGTGAATCCTAAAAGATGTTCACATTAGCATTTTGAGGAGCCATGTATCTTGTATAGTCAGACTATGGGTTTGTTTCTGGATTTGCTAAGAACATGTCTACAAAGATATGTCTTTGGTTTGGGGAAGTATTTGTAGAAACTTGTTGTAATTGCAGTATTTTTATCATCATGACCTCAAACCTTATGGAAACCAAAATATAGGTTAGGATCATAATTTCATGGCCTTTGATAAGTGTCTTGTTATTGTTGATTATAACCTCGATTGTAGTTTTGAAATTGGTTTTTATAACCATGGTTTGTTTCCCCTTGGCCAAAGTTTTGATGTTGGTTCGGGCCTTGGGTTTGTCTTTTCTTCTAAGGGGGATGGTTCACATCAACCGTGTTGATCAAGTTAGGGCTTGCATGATTTCCCGAGTTACCATTGGCATTACCATTATTTTTCTGGTTAGTGTTACCAATGTTCAACTTCCTAACCTAATCAATAACACCATCAATTATAACACCATGATTCTTGTTAAATACCTTAGGCTCTTGATTTTTTTAGAACTGTTGGGGTAATTACCCTGAGAAGGAGTGACTAGTCTCCCATTTGAACCATAAGTATTCCAACCACTATCAAGTGTTACTGGTCAATTCGTGAGTGAAACTTCTAGTACTTATTCATAACTATAGAAAGGAAATTTATGGACTTCTTCCCTAGTCTCTCGATTCAAAAAATCAAGGAAGAGATCACAAGGTTCCATTTGATCCATATTCGGTGCACTTGTAGAAGATTAAATAACTTGATGCCACCTCTGAATGAAATGGGCAACAAACTTGTTTTTCCTCTTTCTAATATGTAGAAAATCCTTAATCCCTATTCATAGAAACTTGTTCATATCAAATGCTCTCATGAATTCTAAAACAAGGAATGTATAGAGGCCTCGAAATATGATATTACAAGTATAATGTCATTCCCTACAGAGTTTTTGGGAATATTTTAGCTACCATGACATCCCAAGGAATAAATTCCTTGATAGCAATAACATAATCCTTGATATGAGCATTTGAGTCTCCTTATCCCTTAAATTTAGGCAGATCGGGAAATGGGTGTGCAAGCATGACACCACGTATAATGAAATGAAGAGGTTCCTTTAAGAACTAAGCATAAGTAGCCATTTCATAGGATTCCACCATCGAAGATACTTAATGATGAGGTGGACGAGGAGGAGTCAGATAAGCTACAATATAGGCATTTCTGGAATGTATGGAGCTCCTTGATATGGTGCATAAGGAGTAGGGATAACATATGGGTCCATCTGGGGGGACTTTGAATACATATGTAAGTAAGGTGGGATGATACTAGGATATGGACTAGAGGGTCAAAACTAGGAAACATCACATTACTTGATAGAGTGACATTTAAGAATGCACTTTCGGCCATCCCTTACATAAGATAATCTTGAGAAGGATGAGGGACCATCACTAGTGTGTGAAATCAGTGAGAAGATCACTCGATTCGTCTCAATCGAGATATCCTTGTTGCATGAGGATGTTGCATTGGTAGGAATGTATCCCTTGTTATCTATTGGATATCTCATGTTCTTCCCCACTACATGAATTAGTTATGATGGTTGGGTACTCTCTAGTTCTCTAATCCTCCCTATTAAAGTAGAAATGACATCGTTTGGAAAGGATTGAGTCCTTGTTGGGGTGCCTATGGCATAGGGTTTGACCGAGAAGGATCATGATATGTATTCCTCAAAAATAGGAATCTTAGGATAGGTACTTGACATCTCAAAGGATCTAACCTTCATTATATCCAAATACTCGTCTATTTGACAAAGAGGATTAGCTATTCATCCAAAAATGTCATCTTATGTTGATTACATGATAATGCGAGGTCTTGACAAGACTTTGTGATAAGAACCTATTCTATTTTTGATAACAACATGGTTTGCATTGGATTGACCGTATTGCATGTTTAATGGTTGATTAACTTCCTCCAACCTTACATAGCAAATGGGGTTTGAAGTGTAACTAGGGAAGGTTTGCACATTGTTTATGTAATTGTCAACCCATCTAGAAAGGGAAGGGGATTTTTTTGCTTGAACATTGGTGTAATATCTATCGAGTCAAATAGCCAACCAAAATCTATTCCAGAAATATTTTAGAAAGTATAAAATACCTATTAAAATAATGGAAGAAATGGATAGGTTAGGTAATAACAATGAAAGAAAAGGAAATAAGTAGGAATTAATCCTTCACATTGGGATCACTAATTTGTACCGATGAAAATTGACACGCGACCTTCAATTGCACTCAATGCCTAAGGTCATGCCGAGGCAGTCGATGTGGAAATGTGGATGGTTAATCGTAGGAAAATCGGTGACTAAGATATGGAAGTGTGAATTTCAGGTAGTTGAATCGAAAAATGGGAGATTTAGTGGCTATGAATGGGTAACATAAATTCCCAATGGTTTGATTGAATGTAGGTGTTAAACTATGTTGAAGTTCCATTTTAACTAAAGAGAAACTAGCAATATAATCTACTATTGAATATGAAACTAATTAAACCAACCAAGTAAACTAAATTATTAAAAACACAAGACAAGAAATTGCTTCTATTCTAAACAATTAAACTACTTCTACACTAAAACTAAACAAGTAAATAACCCATGTAGTTATTCACCTGTGCAGAGTGTATCTAGTCTATTTTAATTAATGAAAACTTTACTAAATCATGAATTCAAATCTAACTTCCACTTTTCCTCAGAAGCAGGGGAAGAAATTAGAGCTTCTAAAAAAATTATTTCCTGTAACTTCCCATACAAGTAAATAATATTCCTATTGAGGATTTTCTATTGAATTGATTTAATGTGAGTATTGAATGATTAAAACTATGGAAATGATTCTCTACTCTATTTGATAATCATGCATATAATTCAGAAATAACAAATTTAAAGAAATGAAGGAAATAAAATAATAACTCCAAATTGTAATATAGAACTTATGGAAATACAAGTGTGTCATACTTGGTCCCCTTATTTTATCTCTTCAGTCTCTTGTGTCCACGTGAGTCTAGAGGTTGGGAATGCGGTTATAGCACTAGAGGGAAAGTGTTGGAAAAATGGAATCTTGAATTGGTAATTTGGGACAATGTAAGTGGAAGAAAGATAACACAATGGAACTACGATTAGATATATATTTTCTAGCTAGAGAGAAGGTAACTTATCAATTACAAGAATACTTAAAATCATCTCCACCATTTTCTTGAAAACAAGCGATCAATTTATAGAAAGTTAGTTGTAGAGTGCACAAGCACACTTGGCAGAAATGAGATGCCAAATCATCACATGAAGAGGAATTTAACTATGCAATAAACAATCACAAGTGAAAGATGAGTTAAGCATGAACAAATCAAGCCTAAATTTAGGAAATTTGACTGAGAAATGCATCCAAAAACTGAATTGGAGTTGAGTTACATGTGTACAAAACACGAGTGAACATTTTGGAAAATGCACACAGGACCACCACCCTACGTAGAGCATGAATTATAAGACCTCCGCCCTACTTAGGCGGTGGTTAAAAATTGTCACCTAGGTAGGGTGGCGCTTTAACACTAAAGGTCAAAACTAGCCTAAAATGAAGTGAGAAGCTAGGAAAATGCATGCAAAGGCTAAATAAGGAAATCTAGGCTACAAATATAAGTTGTAAATAGGTTTAAGAGCTTAAACACCTTCTAAAAATATATGAATCATCATTGGGGACCTTTTGTAACCATTTTTGATAATGTAGCACATGCAAATTTGGGTACGTACAAGTACCCATGTGTAAAAAATATATTTTTATAAGAAGAAAAAGAGGAGAAGGGGACTAGAAAACCCAAATAATATGGGTGGTGCGCGTATTTAATAGAGAAAAAGTGAAGGAAGTTAGCTTCAATTAACAGCTTTTGTAAATATTTGTGTAACTTAATCGAAGTGTGAAAGTACTACAAATCAAAGATGTTTGCATGGATCAACTCCTAAATGAAGTGCATGTGTACCTCATTTTGTTTCGTTTCATCGATCTTGAAAAAGATTTCAGAAAATTGAGATAGTAATTTGGTTATCACAATAGATGAGGGTACGCTACAAAATGTGAATCCCAAAATCTATCGAATACCTTGTAACTAGATAACTTCTATGGTAGCATTGCATTCTCCCTATATTCTTCCTCTATAGAAGATATAAATCATATTTTACTTCTTACTACACTAACAAAGAGGACTGAACCAAGAGAAAATTTGTATCTAGAATTAGACTTACAAAGTGGTCAAGATCACTAACCTAATAAGAATCTATAAATCGACTAAATCAATCTATGTCTCTCCCAAGTAATAAATTCATTTGGTATGAGTGCTAAAAATCTTTTGAAAGATATGCTTTTCTACTTTCTAATGTAGCTCATGGGGATCTTGCATGAATATAATTACAATACTAATGAAGAGTGAAAGATACATCCTATTATGAGTTATGTAGATCAAGATCCTAACTAAATGGTGATAAAGGGTAACATAAATTAAGAAAGTGGATCAATCAGCAACAAACTTGAATCCAAAAAGGAAGGAGTAGGAGATGGCTTACAATAAAACATGTGAAATTTGGTTAGAAAATAAAGGGCATCCTTAGGTTGAGGAATCATGATTCCTAAGTGATATTGGGTAATTTAAATCCCAAGGAAATAGTGAAGAAATCCCACATCAGTCATGGATAACTTGTTGGGTAATGCATTCTTCACATAATTAATGATTGAGGAAGAGTTATCTATAATTAGCAAGTCACCGATATAAAAATAAGGATAAGTATGGAATCATCTTATCATAGAATGAAAAAACTTGTGTTAAAGTGAGACCTATTTAACTCTAATGTAATAATAAAGGCTTCCATCTTGGCATACCAATCCTAAAAATATTTTTTAAGGCCGTAAATAAAATTCATTAGTTTACAAATGAGGGAGGAATTGTTAATAAAATATGGAAGTTATTCCAAATATATTTCTTCCTCTATGTCCCCATGGAGGAAGGCACTCTTAATGTCCATTTGATGGAATTATCATCTATTACTAGCAACGAGGGTGAGGGTAAGTTGAATATAAGTCATCTTTGCAATGGGATAAAAGGTATTTTAATAGTCAACCGCAGAACTGGGAGAAACCCTTAGCTATGAGTCATGCTTTATACTTTTGAAATTCCCATGAGCACCATACGCTTTTCTATATACCCACTTACATCAAACAATTTTTCTTCCCTTAGGAAGAGGGGTGAGATCCCAAGTATCATTCTTCATGAGAGAGGAATAATCCTCATCCATGGTATAATCCTTCTCAGGAATCCCAATAGCCTCTCGAAAATATTGAGGTTTGGAAGTGGAGATGAAGAATGTGTGGGGTCCAATGAAATATAAATTATTTCTTCTCTCATTTGAAGGATTCCCTATCCAATCTCCATCACTCTACATGGTATTCCTATCAAAAAGAGGACCAGGAGAATATTAAAGCTTAGGATATATAAAATATTCACTTGAGTGAGAGGGGAAATAGTCCTCATCATCACTACTATAAAAATTTATAGATTCCAAAGTAAGAGGAACAGGAGAATTATGATTGGGATTCTCAACATAATCATCTTGAGAGGAGATTGAATTAGACTCAAAGTGAGTAAAAATGACCTCAGTAGGTGGAGAAGTGGAAGTATAAGATGACTCATCAAATTCACACTTATCTTAATATAAATATGATGAGTGGTGGGGTTCAATAATATATATCCCTTCATGCCATCGGGATACATGATAAAGATACAAGGTTTGTATTTTGGCTCCAAGGCCCTACATTTATTTTTTATAGTTCAATCCATAAACATTAATTTGAAGACACGAAAGTGCTCAACATCAGGTTTTCATCCATACCAAGCCTCAAAGAGTTTCATACATTTTACTAATGCATGCGGAATGTGGTTCTGAGTATAACAAGCATGATTCAAAAATTATTCCCAATAATGCGGAGGAAAGGATTTAGAATGAATCATGAAAGTGGTCATCTTCTTAAGTGTTATATTTTCCCTATTTTAAAATCCATTTTGAAAATGGATGTAAAAACTATATGACGCAAAACCAATCCATTTGTAGGTACAAAAATAATCAAACCTATTTCTTGCATACTCACCTCTATTACTAGTTTGAAAAACCTTGATAGACCTTTCTTCTTTTTTCTTAGCAATAGCCTTGACCTCTTGAAAGTGATCAAAAAATTTATATTTATGTTTGAGAAAGTAAACCAACATATAACATGAAAAGTCATCAATGAAGGTAAGTATATAAATATATCTAGTGAATGAAGGAGATGCAAAGGGAAAAATTTCACTATGAACAAGATCTAAGGGATGAAAATATCTCTAGGCTTTTCCCTTTCTAAATATTTCTTTGGGGTGCTTCCCAAGGCACAACCCTCAGAAAATTTTACTCAAGGAAACCCGTTGAGAATATCATGTTGGATCAATTGTTCAAGGTAATGATAGTTTAAATGGACAAAATTCTCATGCCATATATAACCAACATCATCAACATGAGTAAGGTAGCATGTGAAGAATCAAACATAATGTGGGAAAAGGTGTATAAATGATATTATGATCTTCCTTTCCTCAGCCACTGTAGTCTCATTGTGAATCTCTAATGATCACCAAGTTAGGATTAAATTCCAATCAAATTCCTTCACTAATATTAGTTATTTGGTAAATATATAGGATATTGGTAGAAATATCAAGAATACTTATAACATTGTTAAAGGTCTCACCATCTACTTCTATGGATCCACTACCAAAAACCAATACAAAAGTTTCATCACCCAAAGTTATTTGGGACATACCACATGGTTCAATGTTTGAAAATCAACATGTGAAGAACCCATGTGGTGTAAGGAACTGAATCAATGACCCACATCAATGAAATATAAACTCTAGCTATAAGGGAATTTACCCTATTCTTCTTAAATTTGGATTCCTTTACTTTGAAAGACTCAAGTTTTAGAGAATTTTTCTTAATAGACTTAGGAATACCTATATTATTTTTTTCAAGTAAATGAGAAAGGTGGTTAATTTTTTTCTCATGTGTTGATTCTCTTCATGTTTCGACTTCTGCAATAGGAAAAATTACACTTTTCCTTCTTCACTTTAGGATTAGAAGTATAAGAATTCATGCTAGGATTGGTTTGGGTGGTCTTATCTTCTTTTGTAGGTTGGTACTTTCTCTATTTTTAATTCTCATTTCCTTTACCAAGACTTACTACTAGGTCATGTGACTTAGATTTGATTAGTCCCATTTGAATTAACTTTTCATGTTCTTGAATGAGTTGGGATGAAAATATGTCAAATGAGGGAATATTCCAAGGATTCCCTAAAGATTCTTTAGTGGAATGAAAGATAGAAAATAATACAAAGCATTTGGGGCCAAACTTAGAGAGAATGGATGAGATTAGTTGGTATCCTTTTTTCAACTACAAATTATTTCAACAATAGTCTAGTGTGAACAAATTTTTAGAAGAAGGCCTGTAGGTTATCAAATTTACCAAGAGTTAATCCTAGAATTTTTTCCTCTAACTCATGGGATCTCATGTCACCTTGTTTTCTAAATATATCGTTAATATTTTCCAAGATTCATCAAGTGTTATGGAAGACTCAATGGGAAATAGCAGGTTGGTAGAAATAGACATACAAAAATATGTACTTTATCACATCAATTGAACCACTTATATTTTCAGAGTTACGTGGTTGGTTCTTTATCTACTCCCATAGTGATGCAAAGTATAACCCTTTACCCCATAGTGTTATAATCATCTTAGATCTCCATTCAAAGAAGTTAAATGGTGTGATAAAAGGAAAAAAACTAACATCCATCATGAGGAGAGAGAAAATAAAATGCGAAGAAAGAGAAATGCACACACACCTTAGAACAATATTTTCACTCCTTTTTGTGGAACTTTATAGTTGAGTGTGTTGATTACAATCATGTGTGTTTGTGAAACATGAAATAATTAACCACTCACCTTAGAATTGGCATAAAAATGCACAAGTGTGGATACCAAAATGAGTTTCAAGTGTTCTTATCGAATCAAACCCGTAATAAGCACAAAAAGGTGAAAATAAACAAGAAGGAAAAACTACGGCATGTGTGAGAAAAGGTGTCTCACATTGATTTAGAGCTCCCTTTATACAAGGTTGTGGCGGAGACACGCTCACTAACCGACAAGTAATAATAAGAGCTTGAAAAAATGTAAAATGATTCCCGAAAGATCCAATAACCAATCGAACAAAAAAGGCATCCAAAATGACTATTACCTTCACAAACACATGTTAGAAAAAAGAAGCTTAGTAATATTAAATTTTAATATTTTTCCTAATTACTTTGATTTAATCTAAAATGATTAAAAAAATAAGGTTCAAAAAATAAAATTACCACTTGTAATTAAATGACTTAATTAAAAACTTTTCCCTCAAATAAAATTTATACTATAGTTTTAATAAAAGGAGATACATTTAAAAATTATAAAATAAGGTTAAAATATAAAAATCTCTATCAATTAAAAGTTATGGGTTTAGTTTAAATTAAGGAGGGAAGAAGTTTTAAAAATTAAAAATTATGGTTAATGGTTAAATCAAATGCCCAATGGTAGCAGAGGGCTCGAGGAAAGTCGAAACATATGAAAAAAAAAGGGTTTGCAGAGTAGAGATGGTTTCAAGAGTGAGGAAGGTGGTTTAACATGCGAGACACATTCATGAAGGGAGATATTGAGCTAGGGTAATCGATCCACAATTGAACCATACATGACGAAACAAGGATGTAAGGAAAAGAAAGGGACCAAGATACTTGGTGAGAAGGGAGACCTAAGATGTAGGAAAGGTAGGGGATGAGCTACTAGATGGCTCAAGATCAAGAAGAGGAAATAAATATCGACAAGTAAAGAAAGCTTCAAAGAAATGGACACCTTGGTGAGACAACATGTTAGGTAAAGTTGATCTCGGGAGATTTATATAGGAGAACCACAAGGGGTCAAGTTTATTGAGATGAGATCTTAGGTGAACCGATCTTCGAGAGGCTTGGGCTTAAGTGGGAGCATAGAGAACAATAGGGTGAGGAGAGACCGAGCTCGAGGAGGCTTAACCAAGCTAGCTAATGAGCTTGAAGATCTTGAGAGTTAGGACTAAGATGGAAAGGGAAATATAAAGGAGCCCAATGAACCAAATGGATAGGGTTAGAGGAAAATTAGGAGAGAAGGGTCGATGACAAACCAAGAATCCTTAAATAAATCCAAATGGAGATAAAAAACCAAACTCAAAACCAAGAAAATAAATACCTAAAAATCTAGGTTTCTACCAAAGTTAGTTGTGGATAGCCAATTTTAGTTGGAAAAAACCTAAGTGCACAAACACCAAGGAAATACCAAAAATAGAAAATCTAAAAAAGTATTATCTCAGATTAGTACCAAAATGCACAAAATAATAATGGATTAATAAAAATCGCACAAGAAGATAAAAAATCATGAAACTGAAAGTAATTAGTAATGAACCAATACAAGTAACATGTTTACAAAAAAAAAAATCTTTGATACCATGCGAGAGTGAACCAAAAGGATCAATGGAACTGTGCACGTCAAAGTTGTTACACTCTAAGGGAAATGAGAAAATAATCTAAGTAACCAACAAGAAAATTAACCACAAGAAATTTTCCATGAAACATGGAAGTGTTTATCATCATATTCAAGAAGAATTTGAATAGGCTACCATAATTTTGAGGCCTAGTAATGAGTCCTACTTAATTAATTACTCTAATGATTTTGACAAGACAATTGCTTATTTCTTGAGAGATAAGAAAAGTGGGAATTTATGGAAGGATTTTACAATTACCTTGCATATCGAAAATAATATTAAGGAAACTGGAAAACCACCTAAGAGGGAGGGTGTAAAATTGATTAATCCTAATAGACCTCAGTCAAACAAGGAAGTGGATCTGGAGGAGGTTGTGAAAACTTTGGTGGAGCAGTTAAATAAATATCCTATAAGTTGGCTAGAGAAGAAAAGGGAATATTACAGAGTTCTTGAGGTCAGCATAAACCACAAGGCCAAGATAGATTTGGAAATAATATTAGGAGTGATGACATAATAAATGAAAAAGGAAAGGGACCCATGGGATTAGGAAATAAATAGCAAAAACCTAGAGAAAATAGACATATCCACGATCCTTTGACTGCTAGAGTTTTCATGGTGGAAGAAAATCATGCTATTGAATGGTGTGATATATTTTTTTACCACATTCCCCTTGTGAACCTATTGAGTAAGTTGAGGATACAAATGATGATGAGACTTATGGTGATGTATGTATGATGGAAAGCCCTGAAAATCCACAACAAAGAGATGTCTCAATTGAGTTGATAAGTGTCATGAATATAAAAAGTTTCTAGGATTGCGTTATGTTGGTACCCAGATTTAATCTCCTTCACAACTTGAGCAGCATCATGGATTTTACAAGACAATCAGAGGTAAATAAATGATTTATATGTCATTTTATATCTGGGGAAGAAATTTATCTAACTTATTAGCACTCAGGCTTTGAAGAAGTGGGTAGCACCTTGAAAGGATTTGATCTTATCATCACTATTTTAGGTTGTGCCTCTCAACCAAGGTAAGAGAACCTATATTGTAGCCTATTTTTTTTAAGGGGGGAAATATGTCCTTGTATTATGCATATTGTATGGATATGGCCTTGAGAAAACATGATCAATTTCCCATTATTCAAACTCAACAGAGCTGCCACTACTAAATGATGGAAATGCTTTCAAGATAAAGTTGAGGCTATAAGAGACATGGTGTGATCCTGACTACTTTGTGCATTTTTGTAAATGAATTATATTCTCTTGTTGACACGCAATGTAACACAGGGGTGGTATAGGTGGGATTAGGTGATTTTAAATGAATTTTGGGGTGGGAGATTTTTAGACAAGACTAACCAGAATTTGTCAACTTCTTTGAGGACCTTTGTAAAACTTGAAAAAACCCAAACAATAGAATGCTTCAAAGAGGTTAAGGTATTCCTTCAACCAGATATGTGCACCAAATGGAAGCCTAGATCTGCACTCTTCCACACAATCTTTGATGGTCTATCACAAAAGCTTGAGTTAGATGAATCAGTTAAGCATTTAGAAATTTCTATTTTATCATACCTAAGGTGCACCCATAGGTTTACAAACAATCTCTATATCAAGGAAGGCAGAGTGAATTTAAATTTGTTTATCCCTTTATCAGATGAAAGCTCTTCTGATCTTGGGATTGCAAATACCACTAAGCTATCACAAGAATGAGACCTGCATGATGAAAGAAACTCTAAACACCAGATTGCAATAGGAGCAAGAAACACAAATTGAAAGCATTCTGAAATATAAGCGTATGCAAATTTTTCCCAGAGACAACACAAAATAATCCAGAAATGACAAAAATTATCAAGCAGGGAATGTTACAAGAACAATCTCAGAACTTGTTAGTGGCTATACATCTGCAACCAACCTAACATGATATAAATTTTATGTAAAAAGGAATTAAAATGTTTCTCAGGTGGTTTATCAGAGAATGGGCTTCTTCCCATATTTTCCTGTGAAAATTCTAAGTTTCTCCCCAACCTTTTGCATGAAAAATTCATGTAATATATAAATTTCACTCACTCACTCACTTTTCCCAACAAATCTTCCCTTTAAAAGTGGAATATTCAAAGCACCTTTACTTTGCAATATTTCTAGAAAATGACATTTAACAAACTCACAAAAAATTGCTAGTTGTTCTTTCAAAAGGTGAATCATTACAAAACTTTCATCATTCTTTAAAGTGGAAGCACGTTTTTCATTTCCCACGCATGTAGATCCCTTTCATTTCATCATTTCAACTTTTCCCTTCCCAATTTTTTACTTTGCAACTTTGGATATGGTAATTCACATTTTTCACAAACCAAAGTAAAAATTCATTTGAAAAATTCCTTGGATTCACAAATTGAACCCTCAAATTGATTAATTCAGACCCAACAGGCCAAAACGACATGAATTGGCAAAATATTCAATGAAGATTGATGCAAAAAATGCATCTCTAAAATTCTTGGAGCTCGAATGGTGGCCAAATTGGTGAAATGCATAGCTACCATCGATTTGTTCCTTAAATTCAAATTTGAGCCCTCCACATGGCAGATTTGGGTAAAAACGGGCCTCGAGACATCCTTTTACCTTTTTACTACTTTTGCAAAATTTGCACAATTTCTTGATTTCCTCTATTGCTCTGTCAATGAGATTTGGTCCTGACACGTGGCGCAATATGACTAGATATGAAGTCAGGGATCAATTTTACACATTTTGTATCTTTATGGAAAAAAGGGAAAAAATTCATTTTTTCTCCGCGGCTCCAACCTTCCGCTTTAAGTTTCTAAAGTGGGTCCCAGTGGAACCCCGGGTCCCTTTATGCCTTTAACTCCCTTTTCCCTCAAAGGGAAATTTTTTCACTTTTCCTCCACCAGCCCACACCTCTGCTATTGACTTCTCAGATGAATTTTACCTTTTACCCTCATGCTTGTGGGTTAGTTTGATACTTTGAGTCATTTGAATACAAGAGGAAAAATTTCTAAGTTGCCCCGATGGTCCGTCTCCCTGCCTCTTTGACTTTTCAAACTTCCACATGTCACCACGGTGCACCTTGAGGTGGTCCCAAAATTTGATACCTTGAACGAGCACATGCTCACTACATGTCCCTGTTCGAACGAGATTTTTCTGAATGCTTGAAACCTAACAGAAGGCACCACGTGTCATGCTCCGAGGCAGTCTCCTTTTGGCCATTGAAAATTCTAAGTAAAATGCAAAGAAAGCAGAGGCCTCCATGTGTCCCCATCTCACCAAGCCTCCACGTGTCCTCTCGGTGCTACTTCAAAGCTAGACCAAAAATTTGATTCTCAAACGAGCGCCATTCACCCACATGGACATATTTCGAGTTGAGGCCTTTTATAGAATTTTTGAAGTATTTAGCTAAGCCGCATCCAACCAAAAGGTGCCACATCCCCTGTAGATGCAAGGATGCAAATTTGACTAGGAGAAAATGCCCGTCAAACCGTAAAATATAAAAACATGAGCATTTGAGCCTGAAAATGAAGTTTTCTTCAATGACAGAGAGTTTAGACTATTGCAAGGCTCAAACACGATCCTTAGGGACACATCAACTCATTCTTCTTCAAGTATTTCAAGGTAGAATGTCAAGAACACAAATTCTGACTGTGGCAATAGAGGGAATGAGAAAACATGAGTTTTGAAAGGAAAGAGCCTAGGAACTCAAAATACATACCTTTCCAGAGGAACAAAGAAACTAGGAGACAAATATGGACCCATACATGATCTTTGACCTAGGGGTAGACTAAAAATGGCAACAAAGACCAGCCAAGCACAACATGGGCAAGGGCACAAATGGGGTGGTATAATTTTGAGCACCAACATAGGCTCGACTGGGATGGGCACTCCTCATGCGAGTGCCACATGAACAAAAGTATACCAAGTTCCAAAATATCCATTGGGAAAATGGAGTCACAAGCCAAAACACCCAAAAACTAGTTGATAAACCACCAAAATGGCTGCCACACACAAAGGCAAACCACAAACCGACCAAAACAACAAAAACATAGCAAAAAACAAAAAATTGTACACTATACAAGTGATATGCAAACCTCAGTTTTGGGGATCAATCAAAAAATGCTTCAAATGTCTGCCATTAATAGGTAGCTCAAGCAATTCCCCATCCAGGTCCTTGAGGAAAAAGGTATTCTCACCAATTCTTATGTCAATGGAATATGGGCCCATCCACAAAGCATCAAATTTACCATGCTTGCCCTTATCTTCATGCCTGTTATCCCACAATAGCACAAGATCTCCAATACTAAAAGCTCTTGGGGTTACCTTCTTATCAAACAACTTCTTCATCCTCTCTCTGAATTTTACATGCCTCTGATGGGATGCTCTTCTTGCTTCATCAAGATTGACAATATGATTAGTCCTTGCTTCATATGGACTAATTTCTTGGTCTTCAAGTTGTTGAAAAAACTAAAATGAAGACAATTGTAGATGTAAGGAAGTAGAGCTTGTGTTCCATATACCAATTCAAATGGGCTTTTACCAGTAGCTCTTTTGGCAGTGATCCTGTCATCCCAAACAAAAAATTTTAGTTGCTCACCCCACTTCTTCTTGTTCAATTCCAAAGTCCTTTTAATGATCTTCAACAAGTTTTTATTGCTAGACTCATCCTGTCCATTTCCTTATGGATTGTAGTTAGAAGCATATGTCAACTTTATCCCATACTCTTTGCACATTACCACTAAAGTTACAGCCACAAACTCATGGTATTATCAGCAATAATCTTGTGGCACTCTAAAATGGCACTTATTTGGATTGAGTGAAATGCCATATTCTCTACATCTTATTAGCATTCTTTCCAAATGTTGCAGTAAGTGGTCAATTATTTTTCTAGAAAAAATAGTAATATCATCTTGATAAACAACAATAAAATCATTGATATAGCCAGCAAAAGTAATGTCCATGGCCCTTTGAAAAGTAGCTCCAGCATTCATTTAAACCAAAGGGCATCTTGATAAAATAATATGTTCCCCACGGAGTAGTAGCGGGTAGTTTTAATCCTCTCTCGATTCTTTGATAACAACTTGGTTATAACCGGAGAAACCATCTAAAGTAGAAAGCATTTCAGAACTAGTCACTAATTGCAACATGTTTTCCATATTTGGTAGAGGATAGTTGTCTTTCATTGATGCTCTATTTAGATTTCTGAAATCCACAAAAAGTTTGATAGCTCCATTTTCTTTTCGACTGGCACCAAGTTTGCAACCCAAAAAGAATACCTTGTGGGTTGAATGATTCCTCCATCTCTCAACTTTTTCAATTCCTCTTGCATTTTGAGAGAAAGTAGTGGGTTAATTGGACTTTACTTTTATCTAAATGGTTTGGCATCTTTCTCAAGAGGGATTTCATGTTGGAACAAGTCTTATCTATATGCTTTCAGCTCGAAATAAGACCAAGCCAAACAGATCTTG
Source organism: Taxus wallichiana var. yunnanensis (assembly GCA_018340775.1). Lineage (NCBI taxonomy): Eukaryota > Viridiplantae > Streptophyta > Pinopsida > Cupressales > Taxaceae > Taxus > Taxus wallichiana. The sequence continues at coordinate 209,760,353 of CM031244.1, read as the reverse complement.
ATATTGTTTCAACAATTAGATATAGGACTGTTTTTATTCCTTGTTTAAACCACTCCCTAACCAAATATTCCTTGGTTTCTCATTTGTTCCCAAGTCATGCTCTTCAAAATATCTAGATGTAAACATGTTTCTATTGATTATATAATCAACATTGTTAAAATTTGACTCAAGAGAAACCATCCCTCTAGGGAAGGTGTTAGTCTTCAATTAAATGATATCCCTACCAAAGAAGATTTATTTTCCATAAACATTACATACCAATGGTTCCAAATCAATATGCCGATCCACAAATTCACCTTGGTTCTACAAAAACCTCGAACTTGAGCATCATCATCAAATACTTGCCAATGCTTGTTGTTATCAGGGACTGTAGACCTAGTGAGTATTTCAACATCATATTCACAATATGGAGAAATGGTACAATTGTAAAATCTTAACCCCAACAATGCTATCCTATCTACAATCATATTTAAAATTCTATCATGATGAAATTTGTTGAAGGAATCAAACATCTCAATTAGATCCCAAACTGCGTGTATGTATTTTTCATTTGCTAATTTTTTGTTGCATACAATTTTCTAACTTGTTTGACAACTAAATCAGAATCTCCCTTTACAATGACATCCTTTACGCCATACTTCCAAGTAATCCTTAGCCCTAACAATAATTCCTCATACTCATCTATGTTATTGGTGCATTCAAAGTTAAGTTTGAAAGAAAAAACAAATTCCTCTTTGCTTGGAGAGATCAAAACAACACCAACACCATTAAAAATTTGGAGCAAGCTCCATCAAATAAAAAGTCCATGGAGAGCTTAATTCTTCAAGACACTTAGATTGATCCATCTTGTGCTCCTTACCATCAGAAAACCCAATAAAATTATCATCAACATCAACAAATAATACTTCATAAGAAGCATTGTTTGGATCCTCAATTAGATGTAACATCTTCTTCTATCCTTATAATTTTACAAGGCTACCTTCAATGGAAATGGTGGAAAAAGAAATATCCATTGGACACTCCCCAACACTTGCAGCCCACTTTTTATTGACAATAACATACCCCATTTGTCGTGGCAATCAACAATTACAACATCAAGTTTCAAATTCTTACCCGAATAGGCTACAAGTTGCACCACCAAACCTTTGACACATCCAACAACCGGCATACACTTGTCATACATTGTTGTTACTTTTATATCTAACTCATTCATAACTTCTAAAGGCATGACATTGCATGATGCCCTAGAGTCAAACATATAATTATGTAGTAACCTATCCTTAATGATCAAAGTTGTGAAGAAAGGGTCAACACTCAACTGAGATTCAACCAAGGATGTTCCAAAATATACCTCTGGTGGTTCACCAAATTCTTCCAATGCTGATGTCTTTCCTACCTCTGCAATAAAAAGTGGAACTTCTACAACATTCACATTCCTTTTCATGGTAGCCTTCTCCTCCTTCAATCCCAAATAATCAAGTGATCTCTTCTTGTGCTCGGGGATTCTAAGGAGCTCAAAATTCGAACACTAACCTTGATTTGGCTCAAAACTTGAGTGATGTCATAGGGAATGTTTTTAGGAAAACAAAAGTGGAAGGAGGGCTAGAACTTTCATCGATGGCACCGGGTTTTTAACAATTTGAGCATGACGTGAAGCATAAATTTTTCTTGGGACAACAAGGCTCTTAGCAGATGTTTATTTCTTAGGAATCTCTTTTAGGATATTAGAAAGAAATGAGGTTTTATTTTTACCTAAGGCCCAGCTCTCTTGATATCCTTACGTCTTGTGTTATACTCCTTTTCTTGGGCCACCACATCATTCATAAGCAGCTACTGTCCTCTTTCGAGGGTATACCTCCATGATACTTCTTGATCATCAATGCCCTCAAGTATTAAAAATCATTATTGGGAAGCTCAAAGGCTTGTATATTATCAATTTATAAAACATGGGAAGGAGGAAAAAGATGTACCCATTAGATGCAATCCCAAAAGCTAGCAGCAGTTCTTGTACTTATCACTTCAGTCGATGTTGATCCTTGACATGAGTTTGTAGGGAAGTCCATCATGCAAGCATCATCATCCGTATTACAATCATCAACTTCCTCTTCAATTTTCTGATCTGTTCCATATGGAGGATGGGGTAATAAACATCTGTCACACTAGTCAATATGATTTTCATCATCAACAACATCCACTCTAGCATTTAATGGATCAGGCACTACCTTACTTTCCTTGGCCTGAGATTTCCTATTTCCAAATCCAATAGGCCCTTTACCTTTGTCATAAAATCTTTTCTCATTCCTATGGTGATTTCCGAATCTATCTTGTGCTTGCTTCTAGGCTGACCTTGTGAAGTTTGTCCAATTCCCTTCTCAACTCTTTCCAACTTGTAGGAAATCTCTTTGACAGCCCCTACCAAATTTTTCACCACTTCCTCCAAGTCTACACTCTTGCTTGCTTGAGGCTTCTCAAGGTTTACCAATTTAACTCCCTCTCTCTTAGGAGGTTTCCCAACAGCCTTGATATTGTTCTCAATTTGAAGTTCCATGGTGAAGTCCTGCCTTAAATTGCAGGGTTTTTGTCCCTCAAGTAATATGCAACATTTTTATCAAATACATCAGAATATTTTATCAAACAAGATTCATCACATGGTCTAAAATTTACCAGAAATCTCCTCAAAGTTTTATTGAACCTTGTGTTGAATTCATGAACCGATTCATTTGGGTTCTTCTTGATATTCTCAAACTCTGATAAAAGGAACCTAGGATCAGTCTTTTCACCATATTGCAGCCTAAATGCATTTTTCATTTCAGCCCATGAATCAATAGAATTATCTGGCAAGGCCTTGCACCAATCCCTAACATCCTCCTCTAAAGTGTGGACAAATAATTTAATGTACACATCCTCAAATCCAATTTCAAAATCCTCCATCATATTAATAAAGAGTTTCAAATGCTGATCACTGTTGTGACATTATTCCCTTGGAAATTTTTCAATCTACTTCTAAGATCCTAAGGCACAACATTAGGATAACCAGCCATTCCCCTCAAATTTATTGGTCCAAATGTGTTGACCACAAATGGAGGCCTACGTGGAGGTTGAGCCATGTTTTTTGGTGGAGGTGATCTTGGGGGTGACACAAGCTGATGAGGAGTGCGAGGTCTTTGAGGCTCAAGAATGTGGTTCACAAGATTGGTATTCTCTAGGTGCTGATTTTCTTGGAAATTTTTATTAGAATTGAAACACATAGGTGCAGATTGAAGAAGGAAATCACTAGGTACAATGTGAAGGACCTTCACTAGTTGAAGTAAAAAAATTATGAGAAGATTTTTTCGAATAAGATTCATTAGAAGAAGAGTGATAATCCTCTATCAAAGGCTGATCTCTCTCACCAATGGATATACCTTTGCTTAATGTCTAACCTTCAACAACCTTCCAAACTTTTCTTTCCTCTAAAATTGTCTTTCCCAATTCTTGAAATAATTTTCTACTTGGGTCTCTCCTAAAGAAAGATCTTCTTCCTTCCAGGTTTGCATATTTTATGTGACAAACTTCACTTAATGTATGATAAGGTACTGGTATTTATCAAAAATATAATAGCAAGGAGTTGCCACTAAGGAATTTCACCCTAGTTTGTGCAAATGCACTATGAATATCTATCAAATGACTACAAATATCAGTGTTATGCAAAGATTTAATAGATCTGATCTTCTTTTATTCAATTTTTCAACTATGGTGCAAAGTTTGAAACAAAAATTGGAGACACTTGAAAATATTAAACTCAAAACTATACTCTTCATTCCAGCCTTATAAATCTGACTAGAAAATGATGCTCAACAATGTAGTTGCACATAAATCACATAAAACGTATTACTAGGGATTTTAAATACTAAAATGCTCCTCAAAGAATGGTAGTGCGAGAATCATGTTGGTACCCATATTTAATCTCCTTCACAACATGAGAAACATCATGGATTTTACAAGACACTTAGAGGAAGATAAATGATTTATATGTCATTTTGTAGCTGGGGAAGCAATTTATCTGACTTATTAGCACTCAGGATTTGAAGAAGTGGGTAACACCTTGAAAGGATTTGATCTTATCCTCACTATTTTAGGTTGTGCCTCTCAACCAAGGTAAGAGAACTTGTATTGTAGCCTTTGTTTTGTGAAGGGGGTGAAGATGTCCTTGTATTATGCAGATTGTATGGATATGGCCTTGAGAAAACATGATCAATTTCCCATTATTCAAACTCAACAGAGTTGTCACTACTAAATGATGGAAATTCTTTCAAGACAAGGCTGAGGCTACTAGAGACATGGTGTGATCCTGACTACTTTGTGCATTTTTGTAAATGGATTATATTCTCTTGTTGACACACAATGTAACACAGGGGTAGTATAGGTGGGATTAGGTGATTTAAATGAATTTTGGGGTGGGAGATTTTTAGACAAGACTAACCAAAATTTTCCAACTTCTTTGAGGACCTTTGCAAAACTTGAAAAAACAAAACCCAAACAATAGAATGCTTCAAAGAGGTTAAGGTATTCCTTCAACCAGGATATGTGCACCAAATGGAAGCCCAGATCTGCACTCTTCCACACAATATCTAATGGTCTATCACAAAATCTTGAGTTAGATGAATCAGTTAAGCATTTAGAAATTTCTATTTTATCATACCTAAGGTGCACCCATAGGTTTACAAACAATATTTGTATCAAGGAAGGCAAAGTGAATTTAAATTTGTTTATCCCTTTATCAGATGAAATATCTTCTGATCTTGGGATTGTAAATACCACTAAGCTATCACAAGAATGAGACCTACATGATGAAAGAAACTCTAAACACCATATTGCAATAGGAGCAAGAAACACAAATTGAAAGCATTCTGAAATATAAGCGTATGCAAATTTTCCCAGAGATAACACAAAATAATCTAGAAATGACCAAAATTATTAGTAGGGGAATGTTACAAGAACAATCTCAGAGCTTGTTAGTGGCTATACATCTGTAACCAACCTAACATGATACAAATTTGATGTAAAAAGGAATTAAAATGGTTCTCAGGTGGTTTCTCAGAGAATGGGCTTCTTCCCATATTTTCTCGTGAAAATTCTAAGTTTCTCCCCAACATTTTGCATGACAAATTTATGTAATATATAACTTTCACTCACTCACTCACTTTTCACCTCAAATATTCCCTCCAAAAGTGGAATATTTCAAGCACCTTTGCTTTACAATATTATGAAAAATGACATTTAAAAAAGTCACAAAAAGTTTCCAGTTGTTCTTTCAAAAGGTGAATCATTACAAAACTTTCATCATTCTTCAAATTGGAAGCACTCTTTTCATTTCTCACGTGTGTAGATCCCTTTCATTTAATCATTTCAAATTTTCCCTTCCCAATTTTTACTCTATAAATTTGGATCTGGTAATTCACATTTTCCACAAACCAGAATAAAAATTCATTTGAAAAATGCCTTGGATTCACAAATTGAACCCCTAAATTGATTAATTTAAACCCAATTTGGAAAAAACGATACGAATTGGCAAAAATTCAATGAAGATAGATGCAAAAATGCATCTCCAAAATTCCTAGAGCTTGAATGGTGGCCAAATTGGTGAAATGCATAGTTATCATTGATCTATTCCTTAACTTCAAATTTGAGCCCTCCACATGGCAGATCCAGGTAAAAATGGGCCTTGGGATGTCTTTTTACCTTTTTACTACTTTTGGAAAGTTTGTACAATTTCTTGATTTCCTTCGCCACTCCGCCAATAAGATTTGGCCCCGACACATGGTACAATATGACTAGATACTATGTCATGGCTCAATTTTACACATTTTGCATCTTTCTGGAAAAAACTAAAAATTTAGTTTTTCTCCGCGGCTCCACCCTTCCGCTTCAATTTTCTAAAGTGGGTCCCAGTGGAAGCTCGGGTATCTTTATGCCTTTAACTCCCTTTTCCCTCAAAGGGAAATTTTTCACTTTTTCTCCACCATCCCGCACCTATGCTATTAACTTCTCGAGATGAATTTTGACCTTTTGGCCTCGGGCTTGCGGGTTAGTTTGATATTTTGAGTCATTTGAATACAAGAAAATTTTCCAAGTTGCCCCCGATGGTCCGCCTCCCCGCCTCTTTGAATTTTCAAACTGCCACATGTCGCCATGACGCACCTTGAGGTGGTCCCAAAAATTTGATACCTTGAATGAGTGCAAGCTCGCCACATGTCTGTTCCGCAAGATTTTGTCGAATGCTTGAAACCTAGTGGAAGGTGCCATGTGTAATGCTCTGAGGCAGTCTCCTTTTGGTCGATGAAAAGTCTAAGTAAAATGTAAAGCACGTGGAGGCTTCCACATGTCCCCATCTCACCTAGCCTCCACGTGTACTCTCGGTGCTACTTCAAAGCTAGACCAAAAATTTGATTCTCAAATGAGCACCGTTAACCCATGTGGA